>JAVJIF010020709.1:0-65230 GCA_038442645.1 Agave tequilana
TTTAACGGCTTGTTGCACATGCTTAGTACAATCGCGTCACCTGCGAAAGTGGTGTAATAATTCCTTTAGTTTTGTTTTGCTCGGGACGAGCAAAAGATAAGTGTGGGGGGTGTGATTAGTCTCTAAAACTGCATATTTCATATCATATCTTCACATTTATTTAATATTAAATTCTGCTAATAATACCTCTCTTGTATGTTTCTAGATCCATGACATGAAATGAAGAAGAAGACCCTAAATCACCATTTAATTAGTGATTAAAAGCCTACATGAATAGCCATTTACTTTGGAGAGCTGATTCGTCAAAACCAGGGGCCCAAAACTAGAAACCGGGACTTGCACCTGACAGGGGACAGACGGGAGCGCGCGGCGCCTCAAAAACGCGGCTTTTGTCACGTTTCTGCGGCCGTACGGGCGCGGGCGCCCGTACTTTGGGCCAGGGTTTGCCCCCTGGCCCCCCTTTCCCCTGGTGCCTATAAATACCCCCTGGACTTCCAGAGCAGATGATATGCAGAGTTTAGTATAGTTTCTTCCATGTTGTAGTTTAGTGTAGTTTAGTTTAGGTTAGTTCTTCTTCCTCCTTTGTATTTTTCACTTCTTTTAGATCTTATAATAGGAGAGAGAGTGGTACATGGTGAGGAAGTAAGAGTGCTTGTAATAGAAGGTGACAATCTATGAAAGGTGCTCTCTTAACTTAACTTTGTTTTCTTCTCTCTACTCATTTTATATTTGTAGCTAACTTTTTTTCTCATGGCAACTAACTACTAACAGCTAACATGTAACTTCTTATTTGATAATCCACATGAATCTAATAGCCTCTACTTGGTCTTGCTCTTACAAGAGCCATTGATGGCTCATGATGATGGATCTAACACTCTAACATCTAAATCTCTAACAAGCTAATATTACTTTATTTCATGCTTGCTCTTATTGGGTTTTGATGATTTAAGCGCAGCTTGCACTTGTTGGTTGAATTTGAATGTGAAAGTTAACATATGAGCCATGCTTTGTAACGCTCTTAACCAAGGATTAGTGATTACCAAGGATACATGTGAGGCAACTATCACTAAGAGGTTAGCATGTTAGTGGAGTCATTAGTAGTTAGTAGGTATGAGTTTTCTTTATCTTTTCACTTTATTTTAGAAATATACTAAAAACCACAAATATTATTTCTTCTATGTTTCCCGCTTCTTCGTGTTTCACCGTACTTCTCTTTTCCATTCTTTGTTTCCTTTTCTTTTCATTCTTTCAAACATTGAAGAACTTTTAACACATATGTGAATCAACCGGTAAAACTTCTATCGCCTCCCGTCCTTGTGGATTCGACTCGTTTTAGCCTCTATGCTATAACAGAAGTATCGAGGAAGCCAAAACACACACTTTAAAATCTTGATTTCAAAATAAACACTTTCGTGCGCGGTTTTCCCCCGATCACGGTCGCAAAGGCCATTTAGCAAAAATTTGTTATGTCAAGATAAATATGATAAATAAAAATATTTGGGTTCAAAAAAGTACTAACCAATATGACCCAAAAAGATTTGGGTTCCAAAGAATACACCTAACTTAATTGATGTAGGTGTGTCCTCCTCCTCCAAGACATAAGGGGAGATGGTGCCTTAATGGTGGATGCATCGAAGCTCAAAGGATCAACCATCACATTGCATCGCTATCAAGAGGCATTTATTTTGGAGATTGCCCATGATTTAGTAACTTCTCCACTTAAAAACTTCATTTCTAACTAGATTTATACATGTATAGGATTAGCTAGTTTTTTTTGTAGTAATATGCTTTAGTTGTGTATAAATGCAGATTCTTATTTTTGTAGCTTGCCTATATTTGAGCTAGTTTGTTAACTTTGCTTTTATTCTTTACACTAGCCCATGATTTGCTTGCCCATGTGTAGAGTATTTTGTTCACTTGGTTGATAGAAATCCTTGGAGATATATATATATATATATATATATATATATATATATATATATATATATATATATATATATAATATATATATATATATATGTTGTCTATATATCTATCTTGTGTTTAGGTATTGTATTTAAACCATATTTAAGCAATAAATCAATATAGTAATTACGCGCCTCAACTCTTATCTAGAGGAATGACGAGGAGAAATTCAGAACCCGTCAAGGGTATTCGGCTTCAATATCTTTTTTTTAATAGCTTAATATATGAGTTAATTATTGAAAAATATATTAAAATAATAAAAATAAAATTTTTATGTGTTTTTCATGCCTATATGATTTCTGGTGTTATTTCCCTATATTATGTATAAAATATACAAGTAAAAAAAATATTTTTTAAAAAGCCCTAAAATCTTACTTTTTAAAACTATTTTTAGGCTGTTCCTGTCAACTGACCGGTCGACCGATTTGACCTGGCATAAGTCGGTCGACTGGACAGTCGACTGAAGTAGCCTGGTATTCAAAAAAAAAAAAAATTTGGCCTGAAGCCGGTCGACCGACCGATCAACCGGCTGTAACCGAGATTGCTCTCGGTTAGACCCCGGTTGACCTGAAGGTCGACCGTGAGTTGGGTCTGGCTGTGGTTTACCTGTTTTAAAAATTCTTAAAATCTAAATTTCTCTCATTCTTTCTTCCTCCACCGTCACTCTTTCTTCTTCCTCCCTATTTTCTCTCCCCCTTTCACTCTAATCCTCCAAAATCACCTCTATTCAAAATCAAACCCTAAAAATTGGTTGGATCTCTCTTGTATACTCCAGATCTATTGATTTCAAGGAGATTTTTTGTTTTCAAGGTATAATCTCTCTTCTCTCAAATTCTTCTTGTTTTATAGTTTTTTTCTTAGTAAATCTTTCTATATTCGTGCCAAATCTTTGTTTTTCATCTCTAAAATGTCAAAAAGGGCTAGATCTGAGATGGGTAAACAACCTGAATCATCCTCTAACTCTTTTATTTCTCAAAATGCCTCTCATAGATTTTCTGTAATCATAATAAACATGTTATCGTTGGTAGAACTGTGGTGCTCGCTGATTTTGAGCACCTAAATCTTGCTACCATCTTGAACAAAAGCCCTCTTGAACATCTTGTTACTATTAAAGAACCTGTCTATCCTGAGCTTGTATACTACTTTTATTCTAATCTGACATTTCAAAAAAATCACGTCAGATCTAGGATTTTGGGCAAGGATGTAAATATTTCTTTAGATCGATTTGCCCATCTGCTACACCTCTCCTGTGAAGGTGTAGATATTTATAATGTTGATCTTCATGAGTTTGATTATCGTGACAATGAATTTACCCTCACCACATTTCTTTTAGTTCACGATGATGAAAACCCCGCTTTAGTTAGGAATGAGGAGGTGAAATATTATACTCTCACCGCTCAAGTCCTAGCCAAAATTGTGTTCTATAATCTCCTGCTAAAATCAGGAGAATATAGTCATGCATGGGGTTCTACTCCTCCCTTGATCTATTGCCTTCTGAAAGGCATTAGAGTTAATTTTCCAAAACTCATCATCGATTACATGGCTTCTGAGTATCTGCTGATTCCAAACCGGAACTTGCTTTTTGAGATGCTCATCACCCGCCTCCTAAAGCAACTAAAATTTGATCTCTCCACTGAACGATTCATCGAACCATCAGTTGACATCAACAGCACTCTTCTAAAGAGCATGTGTGCTAGGGAGCATGTTCCTGCTCCTCATCCCCCTCCTATCATTCTTGCTGTTGTTCCTGGATCCTCCTCAGTCTTTTCTGCATCTTTTAATCCATATTCATCCCTCTCTGCTCAGCTTCGAGAGCATGACCTGAAGATATCTGCAAATTTTCAGAGGATGGAACAAAGCGTTAACAATGATCTGCAGTATATCTGCGCCTCTATTCGCTATCTCCAGACCTGTGTCGACGAGACCTATAGTAGGAATGCTTGGCCTGTTCTACTTCCAGAGGCCACTCGCGACCCCTTCCTACATCGGGTCCCTCGTTCGATATATGGGCACCTCCTCCAGCCCTTTTCGAGGCACCAGCTCCTCCAAAAGATCCCGATTTTCAGGAGGATTAACCCCTTTTGTTAATGATAAAAAGGGGGAGAGAGATTCTATGGAGTTATCTTGGGTGTTTTTATTTTTGCCATTATTTGAGTTTTTATTCATGTTCTTTTTATTTGTGGACATGTAGTATTTGGTGGACATGTGTTTTTACGTTGCAGTACTTATTTTGTGGTATGTAACTTGCTTTGAGGTTAGCATGAACCTCTGTATGGACAAATTTATTTTATAATATCTCTATTGTCTTTATATCTCTTTCTTTCTGTTGATATATTTGATACATATCTTCTGTGTGTGTGGTATGTGGTATATTTGTATTTTTAGTGTTTCCTTTATAACCCAACCATCTACCACTTGTTTTGGAGGTTATTGGCTGGTTGGAGGAAACTGTTAGTGCATACACCATTGTAAATCTATATTTTTGGTGTGCACAGATGGGTTGCATAGAGCTTGATTGACATATCCTATTCATATGCTTTTATTGATGCATTTAACTTTTATGTCACATCTTGATATATGCATGTGTTTAAAGTCTCGTCCCAAATTATTTGTGATAACTCCATGTGTTTTGTCATCATCAAAAAGGGGAAGATTGTTAGCCTAAAAGCCATTAGCTCTAGTTTTGATGATAACAAAACATATGTAGTTATGATTTAACAATTTTATTTAACAAAGTTTCAGGTTAACTATTTGTTGCTTTTTAGCTCCATCACAAGACTTATGCATTTGGAAGCCAAGAAGATGCAGATCCCAGAGTCTAAGCACATAGAAGAGCTCAAGGATCAAGTATACTAGAGAAGACTATATTAATATTTGTATTTTCACTTTTTGTACTTTAGATAGGATTTACAGTCATTTGTTAAAACCAAGATGATATAGGTTGATAGCTTTTGGGATTGACACATAATATATTTCAAACTTCTTTGTGTTTTTTATAAGAGTTCATAACTATACCCTTAATCGTTTTCAAAATCGAGTTTCGAAAAAACAAGTTTCGGAAAAACCCGATTTTTGATTTAGAAAAGAATTTTTACAAAATATAGTTCTAACTTTATTTTGTGTTGATCCATGATCACACACTGATTCTTCAAGTCCCTAGAACTCTATTTTGCACTTAAATATCAAAAGTTATTTTGTCAAAAAAAGAGTGGTTTCAAAAAGATTTTAATACCTTGTCTTTGGCCCATTGTCGGTCAACCAGGCGGTCGACCGTAGGCGGAGAAAATTGCTCTGTCGGTTGACTGTGCGATTGACCGACATGCATAAAAGTGCATTTGTGCACTTCGGTCAACCAGGCGGTCGACCGATTGCAAAAGCTTTGCTCTCGGTTAGGTCCGGTTGACCGGCCCGGTCAACCGACAGAGAATTTATCTCTCTGGTTGAGAACAACAGTCGATCGTTCAATAGATCGCTATCCCCAACGGTCGAAAATCCGACGACCGGCTGGTCAACCGACAGAAGACTTTTCTTCTGAAATTTTTCCCAACAGCTATATTTTATTTTGTCTTTTTCTGGGTATTTTTCTAACAGGTATTTTGGTTTTCTACTCATGTTTTCATCTCCTATAAATAGTGGAACTGTGAAAAAACTCAATAACAAGATTTCTAAAACTTAGATCAAGTTTTTACAAGTTTTAATTCTTTTTGAGCCAAATTTTCAAACTCTTGTTTTTAGCTTGAGCCTTCCCTCTACATCTCTACAAGCTATTTTTACTATACAATTTCAAAAAGTTTCATCTCCTCATCTTGATTATAGGATTGTGCTTGTGAGCTATTTGTGATCAAGTGTAGATCACCGATTTCCTTCTATTGAGAAGTTATAGAGGTTGCGGCCTCAAGTGAGCTAGTGAGCTCCGTGTTGGAGTTACAACACTGCGAGAGAGGACTAGTGAGTCCATTGAGTTCTAGTGAGAACTTATAATGGTTGATGATCTAGTGAGATCGGTCATCGTGAAAATTCTTCATAGTCTTGAAGGCGGGGATGTAGAGCAGTGGTTCGAACCTCGAAACAAATCATTGTGTTTGTGATTGCTTACTCTTTCTCTCTTCACTCTACTCTCTCTCTCTTTAATAACTTGCTCTCCTATATTGCTTACTTATTTGCAAGTATTTCTTAAGTTGTGATTGATATTTTCTAGATTGTTAGCAAGTAATTTTTAATTCCCATTATTTATCATTTAGTATAGCCATCACCTATACATCCCCCCAATCGGTGATTTTGTTGGCCCAAAGGCCTATCACCCTAGTTTTGATGATGATCAACTCATGAAGTTATGATTACTAATGATCTTGTGTTTAATTAGTGACAGATTCATTATCAAGATCTTAGTAGGTGTGGAGCTTCAACAAAGGATTTAAAGACAAGTTGGAAGCTAGCACGGTTGATTCACGAGCCTATGCATCAAGAACACATCTAGAGATGAGCTCGGTGGATTGCATTTGGACCAAGTCAAGAAGATGAGAAGCCTTCAAGTGAAGACTTCAAGAAGATGAAGACTTGTGTCTAGGTATAAGATTTTGTTTTGTTTTAGTTAAAAATGTAAAGGATAGATAGTTGGTGGATTGCTCAAGTTATATCACACACACACTCTTAATAGAACTCTTGATAGAATTGCTTTCATAAAAGATTTTTATGTTTAGAAAAGAATTTTAGTTAGTAAAAGATTTTCTTTTGACAAAATATATATACCTTGGTTTTTGGTATTTCTATCATGTATATTCTTTTTCAACCATAACCAAGTTTAGAGCTTAATGTCAAAAACATAGATATTACATTATGATTGTGTAGTGGATCATATCCATACACACTATGCTTTAAAATGAAATCAAATATCTTGTTTTTATATTTTGTGAAGTTATGAAAACCAAGTTTGAAAAATACATGTTTTGATTTTTGATAAAATTTGCAAGACGCTGAAATGATATGAATATGTTGATATATGTCTTGAAATTTTTTATCACAAGTTTGGTTTTCAATATAGAATGTTAAAACAAGTTTATGGAATTTTTATAAGTGTTAAAAGATTTTAAAATTAATTTTTAAACTAGTTTTCTAGACCTGATATTGGCTGACAGGCCAGTCTGGTCGACCGAGCGGTCGACCGAACCAAGGGCCGGTCGACCCACGGTCGACCGGACGTGCACAGCCTTGTGCACGTTGTCAGCACAGTGGTCCGGTCGACCGTACGGTCGACCGCTGCAGAGAGTTCTGCTCTCTGTTTGTTTCGGTCGACCGACCGGTCGACCGGAGGCTGCAACGGTCAGATTTTTGTGACCTCTATAAAAGGGAGTTTGGTCATTGTTTTGAGCTAAAATTTTTGGAGATTTCTAAGCAAGTTTTTCCCATCCTTTTAACAGAGTTTTCTCCACATATTTGAGGGCAAATACTTCCCATCTAAAAGGGAGTTTTATTAAGAGAGTGTAAAAAGTGATTCTTTGAGTTTTTCACCATAGTTCTTTCCTTGCTTTTCTCATACCACACTTGAGCTATCCATTGCTATATATTCCTATAGATGTGTTGTAGTGAGAGTGCTCTTTAGGTGATCAAGTGTTGTGATCACCAAAGATCTTTCTTTGTTCCTTGAGGAGACGGGCAAGTGTGCTCGTTGGTGGTTGGAGTTCGGTTGTGAACTCTTTGGTTTGAGGTGCGGCCTCGGCGAGCTTGTGAAGTTTGCGTGTGTACGGGACTTGGGAGTCCGAGGGCTTGTAGGTGTTGCGGCACCAAGGAGAGATCCGTTGGGATCGTGCATAGTGGAAATCCTTCGTGTGTCGAAGGCGGGGATGTAGAGCAAGTGTGCTCGAACCTCAAAACAAATCCTTTGTGTTTGCGATTGCTTACTCTATCTCTCTTTCTCTCTTTGTCTCTTATATCTTGCATTACTTTATAGTCTTTATCTCTTATATGCATGATATACCCTTGTGCATAATTGCTATACTTGCTTGGGATTGTTGTTAACACTAGTATTCAACCAAGAGAGCCAACGCGGCACCTCAACCCATTTCAAGGGGAATCTAGAGGAGCTTGTCCAGAGCCCTGCAAAGGGAATTCGGCAACACTCTTGTGTTATACATAAGTGTTTAATTAAAAGAAGTTTTATTTGGTCATCTTAGTTTTAATTCCGCATCATTTGTTCATAAGTGACCATTAGATTAGCCATCACCTATTCACCCCCCTCTAGGTGATATTATAATTGGTATCAGAGCTTGGTACTCTGATTTGGGTCTAACAACCTAGAGTTAAAGATCCTCCTTTTAGGCTAATCACAATATTTTTGTACACACACCTCACCATGGACTTCATGTCACCACCCACCTTTGACATCCTTAACATCCAAATTTGGAAGGTTAAGATGTCTTTGTACCTCAAAGCCTTAGGATTTCATGTCTATCTTGCCACCACTAATAATGCATATTTTTTAGATGGTAAGAATTTTGAGGCTAATGCAAAAGCCCTTCATGCTATCAAGTCAACCCTAAATGATGATTATTTATCTAGGGTTTCTAATGTTGAATCGGCTTTTGTAGTATGGAACATCATCACCTCCCTCGGCGAAAAAGATCTATACTATGCGGGGAGTGAGTCGGATGTTGGAAGCGATACCTCCAACAAGTGCTACATGGTCCAAGGGGATAACCCCCTTGAGGTAAACTCCGATTCCGATGATGAGGACATGTCATATGATGAGCTATCTACTTTTTGTCATCTATTGCTTGAAAAATATGACATGATTAAAAAGGAAAATAAAAATTTGAAAAAGAATATTGCTTGCATGCATGTAGAACAAGACTCTTTTAAATCTAACATTGCATGTTTAGAAAAAGACAACAATAATTTGAAAAAGAATTTTGATGCCATGCTTAATGAAAAAGATTCTTTAGAAAATAAAATGGCATGCTTAGAAAAAGAAAACAATGATTTGAAAAATGAGAATGTTTCCCTCATGTCAAAATTGAATGATTTATGTGAAGGAAATATGTCTTTGAAAAATAAAATTGATTTGGTGGAAAAACAAAAGGAAGTTGTTTTTCAAGAAAATATTTCTTTGAAAAGAAAATTTGTTGAAAAAGAAAGGAATTTGTTTCTAAAAAGAAAAAGAAAAATGATTCTTTATCTCATCATGCTTTACATGCCACCACTAATGAGAGATAAATATGTTGAAAAATAAAATAGATAGTTTGAGCTCTAATTTGAGCACATGTGCATTTAATCATACTAAATTGGAATCTTTGTTTTTAAAGAAACAAACTCCACATGCTCATGCACATACTCATCATGCTCATGCTTATGTTGTACATCACGATCACAATCACACTCATAAGCATCATACTAAGGTGTACACATGTACACATTGTGGCCGCAAAGGCCATTTAGCAAAATATTGTTTTGATAAGAAACCTCATTTATATTTTGCTAAGTATAAAAGATTTTGGGATCCTTGCAATAAAGCTAACCCCAAAGGACCCAAGAAAGTATGGGTACCAAAACCCCCACCCTTTGATTTTGATGTAGGTGAGGGCTCTCACAAAACGTGAGAGGATTGGTGCCTTGATAGCGGATGCAATGGACATGATGGACAAACTTTGGATGCATTGCTATCAAGGGATTTTGGTGGGAAAGACCACCATGCTTGGAGCTTTGGAGTTGGTAACAACCTCTAAACTTCCACTTTATTTATGTACATGCTCTTTACCTTTATCATATAGCATGTTCATATTTTGTTTTATGATTTATTGTGCTTCATGTGGTATTTACATGTCTTAGATGTAGAATTAGTCAAACTTGCATTTATACGTGTACAAATAGTGAATTACAATTGATTCATATATGATTAAACTTCATGCTCACTTGTATCCACTTTATGCATATGTATGATCTAGTTTTGATGATTCTCATTTATGCATG
Organism: Agave tequilana; assembly: GCA_038442645.1. Lineage (NCBI taxonomy): Eukaryota > Viridiplantae > Streptophyta > Magnoliopsida > Asparagales > Asparagaceae > Agave > Agave tequilana. The sequence goes on from JAVJIF010020709.1 coordinate 9,928, forward strand.
CTTTGCCAATTTTTAGTGATTTACTTCATGTATATGTGTCATTAATTCAAATCTAATAAATATATATGTATACCCGTGAGTCTCTTGCTTTCATGCAAACATTATTAACAGACTCTTTTATATTTGTGATATGTATGCATATTGTTAGGATTGGATTAATCATACATATACCATGAAGATTGTTGTTTTATGAAAAATGATTTTTTGGTTGATTTGTTGAAAATGTGATTTATGATCTCCTTGAGCTTGAATGACTATTTTCATAAAAATATGCTATTTACATGATCGTTTAACACTCACTTTTTGTTAAAATCATTTATGAGCCTTATAGATCATGAGTGCTTAAATTTTTGTGCATTTAGTTATGTTTTATGAAAAACATAAGATTTGATTTATTTGAAGGATCTTTAACTAGTTTTCAAAAACAATTTATACTAGTTATTTATTCTTCAAATAATTTTTGAGATTTACACATGATTCTATTTTTCTCAAAATTTATGTTGCTTCATGTATTGAGTATTAGTTTATAAATGTTAGTTTTATCAACACTAGGAGTTATACTTGAACATTTTGTGGGCCACAAATAAATCTATCTATATTTGTGCTTGAATGCTTATTTGAACCCATGAAATGTGCTTGTATTGCTTAGTTTGATGATTCATACATCTTTAAACTTATATTCTCCTTTTTGGATTTGATTTATGATCATGTGCTTTTCATTTCATGTATATGTGTATTTTGTCAAACTTTAAGATATACATGTATATCTTTTGAGTCGTTTGCCTTTATTGCAAATCTACTTATATGGACTCAATTATATTTTAGGGATATGTATGTATGCTTATTGTGTTGTCAAAATATACATATACCTTGAAATATAAATTTTGGTGTAATAATAAATTTTTTTTTAATGATTTTCATGTTTTCAAAATTTATGATAATTTGTGACTATTTTTAAAAAAAAGGGGGAATATTGAGCTTTGTTGCTATTTTTCATAATGCCATGTTCCACATAACACTAGTACACTCATCTTTTCAATATGGACTTTATGGATACTAGAGTGTTTTTAGTGCCATGTGATTTACTTGTGTTTTATGAAAAACTTTTGATTTATTCCTTGATTGAAGGACTCCGTACTAGTTGTTAAACATTTTCATTTAACTAGTTCGAATTCTTCATATGGTAGATTATATGATGTATACACTTAAGCTTAATTTTTCAATTGGTATCATTGGATATTTTCATTTGGTATCAATATGATTCTTATTGTATATACTCATATTTTACTTTCCTATATATATATGTATGTATCACTTTCCATTGATATAATTCCTTTATACATATATATGATTTGTTGTGTGCTTAAGCTAAAATTGATTTACATATTTAAAGCACAATAGTTGTTAATGCTAAGCTTACTCCAAATCTTATTTATTTTCAAGCTTATACATTGTATTTCAAAATTGGTATCAAAATTCAAAATTTGATTGTTCTACATTGGTACCTTAAAAGAAAATTGTGTATTTTAAGATATTTCAAAATTTTGTTTTCATAAGAAAAGTTCAAAATGTTTGATTTGTATTTCCTATATGTAAGGAGAGCTTAACATCTCTCTTACATATGGATTCATGTTGAGTATATTATAAATTGAGGAGCTTGACAACTCTTCTTTATATGATATACGTGTGTAGGGGGACATCTCCTCTTATGCATTACATAATATGTGTTATGTGAGTTAGGGCTTGTTATCCCTTCCTCATGTAACGCATATGTGTAGGGAAGCTAACTTAGCGTCTTCCTCTTCATGAATGTATATCACATATAACCATTTTCTGATTGATTTGTATTACCCCTCCTTGATTTCTTTGTTTTTGACAAAAAGGGGGAGAAAATTTTATTTGATTTGATTTTACTTTGAACCCTTTGTTGATGATTGACAAAAAGGGGGAGAAGTATTTGAGTATATATGCATATTTTCATTGCTTAAGGGGGAGTAGTATTTGTCTTCCTTGTTATTTGTGCATATATGTTTTTTTGTTTTGCAAATAGGGAGAAAAAGATTTATTTTGTTTCATCTCCATCATTTGCATACATATTTATGAGCCTCATTGTCATATATTATTATTTATTTGGTATGCATGAGTTAAGGGGGAGCTTTCTTGAAGCTTTACTTTAATCCATGCATATATAACTCCATGAGTTTTGTCATCATCAAAAAGGGGGAGATTGTTGGCCCAAAGGCCTATCACCCTAGTTTTGATGATGATCAACTCATGAAGTTATGATTACTAATGATCTTGTGTTTAATTAGTGACAGATTCATTATCAAGATCTTAGTAGGTATGGAGCTTCAACAAAGGATTTAAAGACAAGTTGGAAGCTAGCACCGGTTGATTCACGAGCCTATGCATCAAGAACACATCTAGAGATGAGCTCGGTGGATTGCATTTGGACCAAGTCAAGAAGATGAGAAGCCTTCAAGTGAAGACTTCAAGAAGATGAAGACTTGTGTCTAGGTATAAGATTTTGTTTTGTTTTAGTTAAAAATGTAAAGGATAGATAGTTGGTGGATTGCTCAAGTTATATCACACACACACTCTTAATAGAACTCTTGATAGAATTGCTTTCATAAAAGATTTTTATGTTTAGAAAAGAATTTTTAGTTAGTAAAAGATTTTCTTTTGACAAAATATATATACCTTGGTTTTTGGTATTTCTATCATGTATATTCTTTTTCAACCATAACCAAGTTTAGAGCTTAATGTCAAAAACATAGATATTACATTATGATTGTGTAGTGGATCATATCCATACACACTATGCTTTAAAATGAAATCAAATATCTTGTTTTTATATTTTGTGAAGTTATGAAAACCAAGTTTGAAAAATACATGTTTTGATTTTTGATAAAATTTGCAAGACGCTGAAATGATATGAATATGTTGATATATGTCTTGAAAATTTTTATCACAAGTTTGGTTTTCAATATAGAATGTTAAAACAAGTTTATGAAATTTTTATAAGTGTTAAAAGATTTTAAAATTAATTTTTAAACCAGTTTTCCAGACCTGATATTGGCTGACAGGCCAGTCCGGTCGACCGAGCGGTCGACCGAACCAAGGCCGGTCGACCCACGGTCGACCGGACGTGCACAGCCTTGTGCACGTTGTCAGCACAGTGGTCCGGTCGACCGTACGGTCGACCGCTGCAGAGAGTTCTGCTCTCTGTTTGTTTCGGTCGACCGACCGGTCGACCGAAGGCTGCAACGGTCGGATTTTTGACCGTTGCCGGTCGACCAGCCGGTCGACCGGCTGCTCTGACAGACCCCAACGGTCAGATTTTTCTGACCTCTATAAAAGGGGGTTTGGTCATTGTTTTGAGCTAAGATTTTTGGAGATTTCTAAGCCAGTTTTTCCCATCCTTTTAACAGAGTTTTCTCCACATATTTGAGGGCAAATACTTCCCATCTAAAAGGGAGTTTTTATTAAGAGAGTGTAAAAAGTGATTCTTTGAGTTTTTCACCATAGTTCTTTCCTTTCTTTTCTCACACCACACTTGAGCTATCCATTGCTATATATTCCTATAGGTGTGTTGTAGTGAGAGTGCTCTTTAGGTGATCAAGTGTTGTGATCACCAAAGATCTTTCTTTGTTCCTTGAGGAGACGGGCAAGTGTGCTCGTTGGTGGTTGGAGTTCGGTTGTGAACTCTTTGGTTTGAGGTGCGGCCTCGGCGAGCTTGTGAAGCTTGCGTGTGTACGGGACTTGGGAGTCCGAGGGCTTGTAGGTGTTGCGGCACCAAGGAGAGATCCGTTGGGATCGTGCATAGTGGAAATCCTTCGTGTGTCGAAGGCGGGGATGTAGAGCAAGTGTGCTCGAACCTCGAAACAAATCCTTTGTGTTTGCGATTGCTTACTCTATCTCTCTTCTCTCTTTGTCTCTTATATCTTGCATTACTTTATAGTCTTTATCTCTTATATGCATGATATACCCTTGTGCTCATAATTGCTATACTTGCTTGGGATTGTTGTTAACACTAGTATTCAACCAAGAGAGCCAACGCGGCACCTCAACCCATTTCAAGGGGAATCTAGAGGAGCTTGTCCAGAGCCCTGCAAAGGGAATTCGGCAACACTCTTGTGTTATACATAAGTGTTTAATTAAAAGAATTTTTATATGGTCATCTTAGTTTTAATTCCGCATCATTTATTCATAAGTGACCATTAGATTAGCCATCACCTATTCACCCCCCTCTAGGTGATATTATTGATTTACATGCTTATCTTTGATCAATGTGTCTGATGAGAGAAAGTGATGCACCTTATTCGGGCTTGATAAATCATGCGAATGCGAATCAGCAAACTTGGTGACCATTCAAACCTTCTATCTAGTAATAAACAGAACTGTATGTACTCTCAGCAGGACAATGAACTCTAGTGTCAATATGACGGTTAACTGTAAACCCTTCTTGTCTTATCCCCCAACCTCTTGATACCCTTCTTATTGCAACAATATTTTCTACAAATAGTTTCATGCGGAGGCCTCCATGATTTATCTATTCTTTCTTTTCCTCACACCAAAACCTCTGTTCCTCGCATAAGCATTATAGAAGTTGTATACTTCATCATCTGATGCAAATCATGTCCTAAAAAAATAATTACGCTGCAGATATTTCACCATGCAAATTCATTTTATACAAAAATTTATTAGATTAAAGAACAGAAATAAGATAGAACTGCGGCTCAGTTCGCAGTTCTTATGTAATAAATGATTGTTTTTAAGAACGCAATATTAATATAATAATTGAAGACTATGACTAAGGTCACAGTCCTATATAGTTGAGAACTGCAACCAAGTTCGATGTTTATAATATTTGAGAAATTATTTTATTAAACATTGAGAGCTTAGTCACAGTTCTTATGTAATAGATGACTATTATGAAGGCCGTAATATTAATATAACAAAGGACTACGATAAGGTCGCAATCCTAATATAATTGAATAATGCGACTAAGGTCGTTATTTATAAGAATTATCAAATACTGCGACCTTAGTCGCAGTTCTTATATAATATATGACTATTAGTAAGATCGTAACTTTAATATAATAAAAGACTACGATTAAGATCGCAGTCCTAATATAGCTCAAGACTATGACAAAGGTCGAAATATAAAACAATTTGGATTTTTTTAAACTCAAGACTGCGACTTAAGACTACAAGCTTAGTCGCAATACTTATAAAATAAATTACTTTTACTAAGACCACATCATTAATATAATTAAGGGCTGTGACTAAGGTCACAGTTCTAATGTAATTGAAGACAGCGACTAAGGTCACAATTAATCGTACACATATTTTGCATTCTTTTCATTACAGCCCTACATTTATCGTGTAATAAATCTGCTAATTTTCTTGTCTTAAATATCTATTTTGCAGAAGATAATAATGAAGAGAAAGAGGATTAAACCAAATAAATACCAGTTAAAATCAGATTTAACTTGATCTATTTGGTTAGCTGAGGAAGATCCCAGATCTAATTAGAACAAATCAAGGATTGGGGCAAATGTTCAGCTGAAGATCAGAGCAAATCAGAAAGATAACACCAAATGAAAACCGATAAAATTCTGATTTATATAAATTCATTTTGGTTAGCTAAAAATCAACCGAGGATAATATCAAATACAGAGAGATAAAATGGATAGAGAGAAGACCAACGGATGAGATGAAGCAAGTTTGACTCAGATTCTAACTGGATATATTTTAGTATTTGAATCATAACTTTTGCTACCGAATCTCAAATCTGATGATTCAAGATGATCCAGAAAGAATACTTACAGGGCTACAACTCTTATGTTGATCACTATTTCTAATTCTATCATTTGATAAGTGATATTCAGTAATCAACACGCAAACAAACTGCAGACCAGAACTGAATATCCACATCAAATCAAGTTTGGAGATAAGGGGAGGATTCACATTCAGAAATAGCCAGCTTTTCCTATCTTCATACTCCTCTAACCTCTGCATTTCTTCTATAAATACCTGCAATCTCAAAGAAAAGGAGGACGACCATGCAGAGATAGGAATTAGTCCATTTTTCTATTTTTTTAGTGTAGGTTTTGTTTTTCTTTTCATGTAATTTTCAATTTTAGTTTATGCAAATCAGAGGAGATCAGAGTTTCATAGGAGAATGAGAACGAAGCTTGAGCTGAGAGTGACACCGGTGTAAGATTTCCTTCTTTTCTCTTATTGTTATAAAATCGAATCTGTAGTTCCCTTTTGTATGTACTTTATTTTTGTGTTCTTCTTTTTCTTCTCTACTTTTCTTCTTTTGGTACAATTGTTATCCAAGTGAGTCTAAAAGCATCGAAAGAGCCTTGCCTTTGCGAGTGCCACCGATAGCCCATGACGATGGATTTTGATATCACTTCATACTTGAAACGTCTTGATGATATAATGTGGAGAAAACGGGAATCAACTCTTATGGGCTATACGTTGATCGCCTCACTTCAAGGTAACATCATTGCAAAAGATTCAAGGTAGGTATTTGGCCAAAAGAAGTAAGTAATTTTTAGTTTCTTTTCTTTTAATCATTTAGTTTAGAACACCACAATCCACCAAATCTTTATCACTCTTTTTCAATCTCATTTGTACAAATCACTTCTTATTTCTCCACCTTCTCAATCTACCACTTTATCCCTAACTCACTTTAACCTAATTTTTCTCTTTTTCTTTTAAAGAACTAAAGAAGAACTTTAACCATCCTTTGTATCTTAAAAGAGAACTTATTAAAAAGCTTCCATCGCTGGTCCCTCCTTGTGGATCACGACCCGCATAGCCACTTGCTATCGCGGTAGAATTGAGCACTTGCACATCTCTATTTTAAAGTTCTGAAATTCTGTATCTTGTGTGCAGGTAAAAATCTCAATCAAATTTTGGCGCCGTTGCCGGGGAGGGACGGTAAGTAATTCTCTTTAAAGTTTACATTTTTGGTTAACTTTCTTTTTTGTTTTTTTGTACAGATTTAACAACAAGGAATTCTTGCTGCAGTGGACATATAAGTGGCCTTGGACTCTGTTCAAGAAAGCAGAGCCAAGAAGCCCTCAGATTTGCTAAAGTCCTGTGGCAAACTGAGTGAACTATTAACCTGTATTTTCCGCAGGTTGGCTAATTGCGTAGTTTAAATATCTGTAGCATTTATTTTCTTGTTTATCTCACTGTATTTACTTTCTAACCTCAACAGTAAAATGATGATTGTAAATGCTAAAAAATAATTTAGACTTTGTATTTAGGCCCGTGTCTATTTCATTACATTTTCTATTTACTATTGAAGAGTGCTGGAGCAAAGGTACGCGTGCATAGCATCTAGTATAAGAACACTTTTTGATTGTTTACATTACTTAAGTGTTGCTTTTCTTGTACACTGCACTAAATTGATCTAAGGGCTTGTCCTATGAATAAGATAAGGTGGGGAAGTCATTACCCTCCTTTAGCCCACAAACAATCTTCTCACTCACTAACCCAAGCCTAACTAAAATTGAGTAGACGTTGGCCCTAGGGACATCTCGGACTCAATTAGGAGATTATCCTAAGGGGAAGGTGTTGGAATTTGATTCCTGCCAAATCAGTATCTAAGGAAAGGGATTAAGGGGCAAAACCCGAAGGCTGGCGGTTTAGCTTAATTAGGCCCGTCGCTTTTGCGCGGATACCTCCCACCAATCTTGCCCTGACCTGGCTGATTAGCTTGTGGTCAAAGTCTACATTATACCTCCCGTGGACAGTCTAACCAGTTAGGAGTCGTCAAGGTCAAAGGTCTACCCTAACTTAGGGCATGTTTGTTTCGCCACAAAACGCCGCAAAACGCAAGTTGTAAAACTTCTTTTCCATTTTTCGTTGTTTGTTTCGCTGAAAAACAAGTTGCAAAATGCAACTCTTCTTTTCCCACTTGCAGTTGCTACAGTTAAATTTGTAGTCATGTAAATCTCTTTTACACTCATATTTTCCCATTTGCAGTTGCTACAGTTAATTTTGTGGTCTTGTAACTCTCACTTGTAGTACACTTATAATTCAAAACAGGTACTTGATAATAAATATATAATTTAAAATTATTAAATATTTAATATTTTAAATAGTGTTCAATTTCTAATTTAATTATTTAATATTTTTAATCTTTAATTTTTTTATTATTTTTAATATTGTTTTAATATTTAATATTTTACTATTTTAATTTAATATTTTATTTAATACTTTATTATTTTATTAATACTTATTCAATTTTTTATTATTTTATTTTGAGTTAATATTTTATTAATATAATAATATTATACTTTAATATAAAATTACTATATATTTAATTATTTATTTTTTAATATAAAAAATTACTTTATTAATATCATAAATATTTTATTATTATATTAATATTTTATTATGCTAATATTGTAATAATAATTCAGTATAATAATACTATAATGATAATTTATTATTAAATTATAATTATATTTTACTTTGTTAATTTTATATTTCTATAATATTACAACAATATTATAATAAATTTATATTTTAATAATTTTCAAGTATTTTTAATATTATACTATTATAACTATATTTTATTATTTTTTAAGATTTTTTAATATTTATATTTTATTAGTATTCTTAAAATTTTATTAACGTTCTTTAGATTTTCTTAAAATTTTATATTATTTATTTAGTTAATATTTTAGTAATATTTTACTATTTATACTAATATTTTATTAATATTATTGTTATAAATAAAATATTAAGATTATTAATTTTTTATCTCAAATTTATTAATACAATTTAATTTGCAATAGTAGATTTAATTTAATAGTATTTATAATATTTAAATTACTGCTACAGTTAATTTTGTGGTCAACTTTTTCACTTACACTTTTATATTACCAACCAAACACCGTAAAACACAATATACTTTACCATTTACACTTTCACTTTATCAACCAAACACCGTAAAACACAATATACTTTTCCATTTACACTTCACTTTATCAACCAAACACCGTAAAACACAATATATTTTCTCTGCTACAGTTCACTTTTTCCATTCTCATTTTACGACTTACGACTTGCGACGTTTTGCAACGAAACAAACAGGCCCTTAGTTTAGAATTTTTTTCTTCTTTTTTTGTTTTCTTATTTGTTTGTTTTTCTTTGTTTGTGTTACCATTTCTTGTGTGATATGGCTTATAACAATAATTTTTCTAATTTTAATGGTAACCATATTACACCCCGACCTCTTTTTCGGATATTACCAATCCGGCATATCATAACTTTAACCAACATAGTGTGCCGGATTGGTCTTATCCGAATCAATATAATCCATGCCCCCAATCTTATGACCATAATTTTCAGAATAATTTCAACTCTTCACAGAGTCAATGGGGATTCACCTCCCCCGAGTCTAATTTTCAACCAACTTGTCCTCCTTATCCACCTTGTCCATAATATTTTCAAGATTCATACTCAGTTCCACCAGTCCAAAATAGAAAACCATCAATTTTGAAAATGAGTATGCGTGAGTCCAAACAAAAATCACAAAATCTGATGGACTCACAATTTTACCACCAATTCTAAAACAACACTTCTGTAGGATCTATATAACAAGCAAAACAACACTAGAGGGGGGGTGAATAGTGTTAATTAAACTTTAAACAAATTACTTGCAGAAATTAAAGCAATTAAAAAGATAACCACAGAAAATAACAAACGCAAACAGTGGAGAGTTATCCTGGTTCGGTCCTTGTGACCTACATCCAGTCCCCAAGCCAAATGCTTGAGATTTTCCTTTACTTTCCTTGTGTACACCCTACAACAAGTACCTTGTGCACCACTTGGCAAAACACCCTTCGCCAACGTGCACAACTTCTCTTCCGCCAAGAGAACAAACTTGTACAATCTTCTACACCCAAGAAGACTCCTTGTACAAACTTCTTTGAAATGAATACAGTATCTTCCTATAGCCTTGATAAGGATTTGTAGTGGACAAGGTTCTGTATAGGAAGGTTTTACTTCAGAGTTCTTCACAAAGAGGAGATGGCTTTTGGTGAAGAAAGAAGTTGAGAAATTCAGTTTTCAGAAATCTGGAATTTTTGGCTTTTGGAAATCTGATTGAAAAACTTAGTGATTGGCCTTAGGAATAACTTCCCTATTTATAGATGTAGACTAGGGTCAGTTGGGGAAGTTATGACACCAATTCAGAGGATTAAAACGTTGTAAAACGTTGCCAATTTGATCAGATAAGAATAACTGTCCAACAGTCAGAAACTGCCTATAGTCGACTAGGAAACTGCATTAGTCGACTAGGCTAGGCAAAAGTTCACTTATTAGTCGACTAGGTATAAATATTAGTCGACTAGGAAAGTGTCTGTTGGAGACACAGGTTTCTGGAAAACTGTTTTTAGTCGACTGTAACTACCTTGTAGTCGACTTGAAACTTGGATTAGTCGACTTGGTTTACTGCTGGTCGACTAGATTTGACAAACAGAGAGTTGGAAATATTTGTGTCCAGGATTAGTCGACTTGAAAAAAGGGACTAGTCGACTAGAGTATCTGTTAGTCGACTAGATAGAAATGATAAGTCGACTAATTGACTCACAGAGTCCAAACAGAGAGTTAGGGGTTTTTGTTCTAAGTGGACTAGTCGACTAGGGCTATATGGCAAGTCGACTACATTGGGGTAGTCGACTAGATAAATGGGATAAGTCGACTTGGAAAGGTTAAGTTTGTGTGTAAGTTATCAAGGCTATTACAAAACTTTCTAAGTTACACACCAACTTCCACAAACACCCATAAGCTTCAGTAAACTCCATCTGAGGTAGAGCAATCATCATGTAGTAGTCGTGTTCGTCAATCATCAAAATCTTGTAATTGGAGAAGCTTCAACATCTTGAACATGTCAGGTTCCAACATTCTCCCCCTTTTTGATGATGACAACATATGTCTATGATGGCTCCCCCTGCAACAAAACTCCCCTGCAGTAACTAAGTTATATAAAAAATATTTTGTCCCTGCAGAAAATGTTAGGTTGCACTTGCATGATTATATGTTAGTATGCATAACATATATATGTCAAATATGATTGAATTTGTCACAATGTTGCACAATATGCAGAAATTCTCAGAACATATAACACATAGAACACATATCACAACATAAAAACTCACATAACATAACAGAGTTTGATAACATAACAGAGTTTTACAACACAAAGTGACACAAACACTTAACACATAAAACACTACACTTACATAACAACTTCTCCCCCTTGTCATTAACAAAAAGAGAAGATACATAGTACTAAAAACAAAATACATAAGAGTTCTGCCAAAAGAAAATAACATAAAAAGAGACACTCCAACACCAATAGCTTCAATCTTCGGATCCGGGAGGAGGAGGCGGGTGATGAATCTTGAGAAGACTGATTATGGCTGATTGGGTAGACTCAATGGATTGCAGCCTATCCATCATCATAGACTGATTCTCAAGAATGCGAGAGTGAGAATTCAACAAATCTTGTTGAGAAGATTGAATGGATGCTATCTGGGCGGACATGGAATTATAGAAAGCATCGGCATATGGATTTGGTTGAGTTGGAGGAGGATCGGGTTGTGAAGATGTAGATGGACCATGTGGAGGACTTGGTGGATTTGAAGGTGGTTGTTGTGGTTCTGCAGAAGGAAAATCAGGTAATTTCATCCTATTTATGGCAGCACGATCAAAGAGTTCGAAAATCTTGACAACAGTATTTTCAGAAGCAAGATCAATATTGTACTTCCGAAAAATTAGAGTTAGAAAGGCGCCAAATGGTAAGAAAGAGGAATGAAATTTGACCATGGTGTCAAATATGATTTTTGCCCAATTAACGTCATGTCCAGCCATGATAGCATAGACACACGACGATAATTCCCTGGAAAAGTAGTTATAACTACCAGTCTTAGGGCAGATGTTATAAGAGAGGATTCTACCAATTAGACGGGGAATAGGTCTAAGCTTGTTGTTGGTCATTGGTAGATGTTGACCAGGTAGAAAAATCTGATTTAAGATATCCTCATCATCCATGACAATCTCATCAAGAGTTAGGCCAGAATAGGGAATAGACAAGATACGACCAATTTGCTTGATAGAAAGCTTAATATTGACACCCTTAACAAAGGTTTCAAGATAGGTTGCATTCTCATTATCTTCATAATTTAAATGTGTGTAGAATAGATAAATGAGAAAAGGATAATATTCATCCTTAACTTCTGAAGAGAACATGTTATATAATCCACAAGTTCGAAGATAGGACATGATATCATAATCATAAAAATCATCATAATTGATAAATCTTCCGGGTATGATATCTAACTGAGACAAACGAAGATAATCTTTTTCTAGGACAGGGTTTCTCAGAAATGACCTAAAATCAACATTGGAAGAGGAAGAACCTGGGGTAAACTTGGTTTTCTTAGAACGAGACATGTTGAAAACTGAAATTGGAACAACTAGATAGTAGATATGGATGAAATGAACTGAAAGTGAAAAGATTATACCAGAAATGTGGAACTGAGGAAGAAATTGGAGGAATTTCTGTGGAAGAAACTCGCAGAACCCGGGTGCCCTAAATCTCCTCTGGTCGACTTGAACTCTCGGCTGCAAGGAAAGAATGAGGGATTTTCTAGGGTTTAGGAGAGTAATAGAAAGAAATCAATGGTTAAGATTAATCCTGGATATAAATCAATGGATAGGATTAAATCTGAGTGTAAACGGATCCATGACTTAAGTTATTGGGTCGGGTTTGAAACAGGAATCCGAAAACAGAAAAACAGAATTTCACAGTATTAGTCGACTTACAGGACAAGACTAGTCAACTAATCATAGGTCTAGTCGACTGATAGTTTTCTATAGTCGACTTAAAAACTTTCTGTTTCTCACAGGAGTCGACTAGGAAATTTTATAAGTCGACTAAGACTTTTATAAGTCGACTAATAATAGTTGTAAGTCGACTAACTTGCTTAAAAATACAGCCTTTGAAAAAATCTAAAAAATTGATTAAAAATCTGAAAAATTACAAATACCAAGATCTCTTCTAAACTTAATAAAAGTATCTTCTTTAAGTGGTTTAGTTAAGATATCAGCAACTTGATTATCAGTTGAAATGAAATTTAAAGAAATATCACCTTTTAAAGCATGATCACGTAAGAAATGATGTCTTATATCTATATGTTTTGTACGTGAATGGTGAACTGAATTTTTAGATAGATTAATAGCACTAGTGTTATCACACATAATAGGTGAGTTTGTGATATTCATGCCATAGTCAAGTAGGGTTTGTTTCATCCAAATTATTTGTGCACATGCAACACTAGCAGCAATATATTCTGCCTCAGTTGTTGATAATGACACGGAATTTTGCTTTTTACTGAACCAAGAGACTAGTGAATGTCCCAAAAAGTGACAAGTACCACTAGTACTCTTCCGGTCAGATTTACAACCAGCAAAATCAGCATCACTATAAGATAATAAATCAAATGTGCATGACTTTGGATAAAATAAACCGTAGTTGACTGTGTTATTTAAATATCTAAAGATCCTTTTCACGGCTTTAATATGTGATTCTTTAGGATTTGACTGATATCTAGCACATAAGCATACGCTAAACATTATATCAGGTCTACTAGAAGTAATGTAAAGTAGAGAGCCAATCATACCTCTATAGAGTTTCTGATCGACATTCTTACCACTTTCATCTTTGTCCAAAAAGGTAGTTGTACTCATCGGAGTATTCTTGTGACCAGAATTTTCCATGCCAAATCGCTTTAGGAGTTCCTTAGCGTATTTGCATTGCGAGATGAAGATTCCATCCTTCATTTGTTTGATTTGAAGACGAGGAAGTAAGTGAGTTCGCCCATGTGACTCATCTCAAATTCATTCTGCATAGTCTTAGAAAATTCTTGACAAAGATCATCGTTAGTAGAACCAAATAGTATATCATCAACATAAATCTGAATTATTAAGATATCTTTATTAACATGTTTGATAAAAAGAGTTGTATCTGCACTTCCCATTTTAAAATCTGAATTTAAAAGAAAACTCTTTAATCTATCATACCAAGCACGAGGTGCTTGTTTTAAACCATATAAAGCTTTTTTAAGTTTGAAAACATGGTTAGGAAATTTTTCATGTTCAAAACCTGGTGGTTGTTCTACATAAACAGTTTCTTTAATTATTCCATTTAAAAAGGCACTTTTTACATCCATTTGATATAATTTGAAATTCATGAAACATGAAAAAGCAAGTAATATACGAATTGATTCAAGTCTTGCAACAGGAGCATAAGTTTCATCGAAGTCAATACCTTCTTCTTGATTGTACCCTTGTGCTACTAACCTTGCCTTGTTCTTAATGACTTCACCGGCTTCATTGAGTTTGTTCTTGAAGACCCATCTTGTACCAATGACGGGATGATCAGTAGGACGTTGCACAAGATCCCACACATCATTTCTCACAAATTGGTTCAACTCTTCTTGCATGGCGATTATCCAAAAATCGTCCTCACATGCTTCGTTGATATTCTTCGGTTCAATGATTGAAATGAAGGCAATTTGTGTCATGTAGTTCAACTTGGATCTCGTTTGAACTCCTTGATTGATATCTCCAATTACCAAATCTTGTGGATGATTCCTTACTTCAACATAGGCTTTCGGTAACTCGGTAGGAATCTCTTCATCCTTAGACACGTTAGTATCAACAGAAGATATAATAATATTTTCATTAGGAGAATCTATAATATGATCATCATCATGTGGAGAATCATTAGAAACAAGTTTAGTCAAGGATTCATCAAATTTAACATGTAAAGATTCTTCAATTGTAAAAGATTTTTTATTAAAAATTCTATATGCTTTACTATGAGTAGAATAGCCAACAAAAATACCTTCATAAGATCTAGCATCAAATTTATCTAAAGCATCTTTAGTATTTAAAATAAAGCATTTACAGCCAAAAATCTTAAAATATGAAACTTTTGGAATTCGGTCATGAAACAATTCATAAGAAGTTTTATTTAAAAATGGTCGAATCAATACTCGATTTAAAACATAACAAGCAGTAGAAGTGGCTTCAGCCCAAAAGTATTTTGGTAAGTTACTATCCATAAGCATAGTTCTAGCACATTCTTGCAAAGTCCTATTCTTTCTCTCTACAACACCATTTTGAGGAGATGCTCTAGGAAAAGCAAAATTATGTGTAATACCATACTTATTACAGAAATTTGAAAAAGAATCATTCTCAAATTCTCCTCCATGATCACTACGAATAGTGACTATGTTTAGAGACTTTTGATTTTGAATTCTTTTACAAAAACTTACAAATTCATCAAAAGTGTCATTTTTATTTTTCAGAAAAATCACCCATGTAAAACGTGAGTAATCATCTACAATGACAAAAACATATCTACTCTTGTTTAATGAAGAAACACGAGTAGGACCAAATAAATCCAAATGCAATAATTCTAAAGGTCTTTTTGTAGAAACCAAATCTTTTGATTTAAAAGAAGATTTAACTTGTTTTCCTAATTGACAAGAATCACAAAAATAATCCTTTTTGAAAGCAATTTTTGGAAGACCTTTAACTAAGTCAAATTTTGAAATCTTAGAAATAGTTTTCATATTCAAATGACCAAATCTTTTATGCCATAAAAAAATAATCATTATTTGAAGCAATAAGACATAAATTTTCATTTGAAAACATGCATTCTATTGACAATTCATATATGTTATTGTTTCGAAAACCTTTAAATAAAATCTCTTTCATATTAGCATCATAAATAAGACAAACATCTTTTTCAAATACTATTTTATAACCCTTATCACATAATTGACTAATACTTAATAGATTGTGTTTTAAACCACTTACCAAAAGAACATTTTCAATAAGAGGTTTTGAAGAATTACCAACAATGCCGGTTCCAATAACTTTTCCTTTGTTATTGTCGCCAAAGATCACTGTACCTCCCTTTTCATTTGAACGGAGGACAATAGTTGCATATGTCCGGTCATGTGTTTGGAACACCCGCTATCAAGTATCCATTTTTCTTTGTTCGGTACCTATAAGATAAAACATTATATATGGTACCCATCATGATAGGGTCCGAAAAAGGTTAGCCTTTAGGAACCCAAATCCAATTGGAATTTGGTTTCCACTTGTTAATATAAACATAATTCTTAGAATTACATACTTCATGAATAAAAGATGCAACATAGATATTCTTATCAATATTATTCAAATTCTTAGGAACCCATATATATTTGCATCTACTTCTTTTTGAAAGATCATTTCTTTTTACAAAAGCATTGTATGAATTATGAACATGTGTAGATCTTACAAAATTAGTCTTTGAAAAACCAATACCAACATGATTAGGCTTATACTTGTTATCTTTTGAAAAACCAAGACCAAAATGGTTGTTAGACATCTTTTGAGAAGATAATAACATATTTAAACTTTCTTTTCCTTTATTAAATTTATTTACATTTTTCAAAAGATCTTCATACTTAACTTTGAAAATTATCATATCTTTATCTAAAACATTAATTCTAGAACTTAAAGAAAAGGTTTCCTTTTTAAGTAAAGTATTCTCTTTTAAGAAAACTTCATTGTCTCTTTTTAAAGATACAATAACTTTTTCAAATTCTTCTTTTTGAGAACTAAAAGATGATGTTTGAGAAACAAGAATTGAATTATCATTAACAAGTTTTTCATTTTCCTTTATTAAAACTTTATTTCTAATCTTTTCAGTTTTGAAATTACTATAAAGTTCATTAAAAGCTTCTAATAAAGCATCATAATCTTGTACCTCATCTTCTTGGGCCATGAAGCAAATATTGGCGGTTTCCGTTGCTTCTTCTTCGTCCGAGGAAGATGAGTCGCTATCATCCCATGTTGCTTGAAAGGCCTTCTTCATCTTGTTGAATTTGTTGAACTTGTTGGACTTGTTGAACTTGTTGAAAGGTTCCTTTGATTTCATCATTGGACAGTCCTTCTTCATATGGCCTGGTTTGTTACACTTAAAACAAGTTGGAATTTCATTAGTATCTTTATTTTTATTATACTTACCTTGTTTTAAGAACCTTTTGAACTTCCTTGAAAGCATGGCCATTTCTTCTTCATCTTCATCCGAATTGTCTGTGTCTGAAGATGCATGGAAGGCAAGAACTTTCTTCTTGGATTGATGTTGTTGTTCGTCCTTCTTTCTTTCTTCTATTTGCACTTCATATGCCATTAGATTACCAATTAGGTTTTCTAATGTCATAGTGGAGAGATCGTTCGCTTCTTCAATGGCGGTTGTCTTCTTCTCCCATTCCGGTGTGAGTGCTCGAAGGATCTTACGGACTCGTTCAACTTGAGTGTAGTCCTTTCCAAGAGATGCAAGAGTGTTGGTGATGTCGGTGAACCATGTAACCATTTCGGATATGGTTTCGTTCTCCTTCATCTTGAACAATTCAAACCTGTGTACAAGAACTGAAATTTTAGATTCTTTAACCTTGTTCGTACCTTCGTGTGTTACCTCGAGTGTATGCCATATTTGATGTGCAGAGGTTGATGTAGACACACGGTTGAACTCTTCTTTGGTTAAGGCACAAAAGAGAGCGTTCATCGCCTTGGCATCCAGATTTGCACTCTTCTTTTGTTCTTCACTCCAAGCGCTGTAGTTGGTTGTAGGCTTTGTGTACGCTGCTTCTACGATGTTCCAAAGATCGTAATCAAGTGACTGCAAGTAGATCTTCATTCTACACTTCCAGTAATTGTAGTTGGTTCCGTCAAAGAGCGGTGGACGTTGTGTAGAATGCCCTTCTTTGTATTGGGATGATGGGAACTCCGTTGCCATCCTTGTATGGTTGTTTGCCTTGATACCTGCTCTGATACCAAATGTAGGATCTATATAACAAGCAAAACAACACTAGAGGGGGGGTGAATAGTGTTAATTAAACTTTAAACAAATTACTTGCAGAAATTAAAGCAATTAAAAAGATAACCACAGAAAATAACAAACGCAAACAGTGGAGAGTTATCCTGGTTCGGTCCTTGTGACCTACATCCAGTCCCCAAGCCAAATGCTTGAGATTTTCCTTTACTTTCCTTGTGTACACCCTACAACAAGTACCTTGTGCACCACTTGGCAAAACACCCTTCGCCAACGTGCACAACTTCTCTTCCGCCAAGAGAACAAACCTTGTACAATCTTCTACACCCAAGAAGACTCCTTGTACAAACTTCTTTGAAATGAATACAGTATCTTCCTATAGCCTTGATAAGGATTTGTAGTGGACAAGGTTCTGTATAGGAAGGTTTTACTTCAGAGTTCTTCACAAAGAGGAGATGGCTTTTGGTGAAGAAAGAAGTTGAGAAATTCAGTTTTCAGAAATCTGGAATTTTTGGCTTTTGGAAATCTGATTGAAAAACTTAGTGATTGGCCTTAGGAATAACTTTCCTATTTATAGATGTAGACTAGGGTCAGTTGGGGAAGTTATGACACCAATTCAGAGGATTAAAACGTTGTAAAACGTTGCCAATTTGATCAGATAAGAATAACTGTCCAACAGTCAGAAACTGCCTATAGTCGACTAGGAAACTGCATTAGTCGACTAGGCTAGGCAAAAGTTCACTTATTAGTCGACTAGGTATAAATATTAGTCGACTAGGAAAGTGTCTGTTGGAGACACAGGTTTCTGGAAAACTGTTTTTAGTCGACTGTAACTACCTTGTAGTCGACTTGAAACTTGGATTAGTCGACTTGGTTTACTGCTGGTCGACTAGATTTGACAAACAGAGAGTTGGAAATATTTTGTGTCCAGGATTAGTCGACTTGAAAAAAGGGACTAGTCGACTAGAGTATCTGTTAGTCGACTAGATAGAAATGATAAGTCGACTAATTGACTCACAGAGTCCAAACAGAGAGTTAGGGGTTTTTGTTCTAAGTGGACTAGTCGACTAGGGCTATATGGCAAGTCGACTACATTGGGGTAGTCGACTAGATAAATGGGATAAGTCGACTTGGAAAGGTTAAGTTTGTGTGTAAGTTATCAAGGCTATTACAAAACTTTCTAAGTTACACACCAACTTCCACAAACACCCATAAGCTTCAGTAAACTCCATCTGAGGTAGAGCAATCATCATGTAGTAGTCGTGTTCGTCAATCATCAAAATCTTGTAATTGGAGAAGCTTCAACATCTTGAACATGTCAGGTTCCAACAACTTCATCTTTTCAAGACCAATCGCAACAAAACGATGAACCAATCAACTATGAAAAGATGCTTGAAGCCATGACTCAGGCTCAAAATGCTCGTAATCATGACATAGATATGATGGTCCAAACTCTACGTTCTCACCGTTTGACCAGATCTGATGTCGCTAACCATTCTGTTAGAGCCGAAGAGTCGTGTTGTTTTGAAAAACAAGGTTCCATTTCAGCACAATCGTTTGAACTTGCCCAAACTCCAAATTTTGAAAATGACATTGACAGTTTGGCAAGTTATCTCTTTCCTGAAATTGAACTTGAGAATGAATATGATCCTAAACCTCAACTTAGTGATTCAATTCTACTTCCCGATTCAATAATGACTCTGGTGTCTTCACCTGATTTCAATCTTTTTCCCGAGTCAACATTGGATCCTGTGCCAATTCATCATGAAATTGAATCGCCCATCTTTGATGATCATCATATTGAACTTGACCAATTTCATACTTTTGAAAGTCCCATTGACAAATTGACAAGTTTTCATTTTATGAAATTGAACTCAATGAGAAATGTGACCTAGATTCTCAATTTTGTGATCTAGTTCAAATGTTCGAATCAATATTGACTCCTGTTTTGTTACCTGACTTGAGTAATATTTTAGAGTCAGTTTTGATTTCCACACCTGTCATTCTTGAATTTGAATCACCAATATTAAGTCACATTCCATTGTGGGAAAATGAATGTGGACTTGAGTTTCAACTTCTTGATTTGGACCCACTTCCTGAACCAATCTCGACTCCTAAACCTTTACTTGAATTAAGTCACTATCCTGAGTCGGTATTAGTTCCCGTACTTCCTAAGTCTAAGTCAATCATTCTATCTTTTCATACTCCATTTTAGGACAAAGTGGTTGACAAAATTGACTTCGAAATTAATTATGGAATTTGGAAATTAGATGAGGTTAAATTTTTAATAAAAATCCTTCATGGATACATCATTTTAGTGGGTTATATTAGAGAGATTTTTGGTGGGTTCCTCTGAACTCCATGCAAAGTCGATTGGGCCGCATTTCATGGACCAATCAGACCACCACCGGAACCACCACCTTAAGGTAGTATTTTCCTTTCCTGTCTTCTTTTTCATGCATCTATGCATTAATTCATGCATTGAGGACAATGCATGAGATAGGTGTGGGGGAGGGTTCTAACATAACTTAGGTTTTTCTTTTTATTAAAAAAAAAATTTAACATTTTCTTTACTTTTAAAAACTTTTTGAAAATAGAAACAATATTTTGACATATTTTTTGTAAGAAATTAAGTCAATTTTAAGGAATAGGAAAATCAAAATTAGGATTTCTTAAACTTGGTCAAAATAAGATTATTTGTTTGATTTTTAGGATTAGGAAGATAATTTGTCAAAGTAATTTAGTCTTGATCTTTACCTTAATGAAATATGTACACTTCATACACTTACACACTTAGGGTTCAAAAACAAAGATTCTTATGCCTTAAAAAAAATAAAAAAAAGAAAAAAATATATATGAAAGTTAAACAATCTAATTATTGATTAGCTAGGTGCTTTGGCCTAAGTAAGCCTTGGTATTTATGTGAAAGATGATTAGATAAGTTTGAGAAAAAAATATATATATATATATATATAAAATCTCTCTGATTAAGCTGGTATTTGTGCCTAATAAAGCATAAGTATTCACGCCTAAAAGTGGTTCATATAATAAAATTCTTAGTTTTGTGGCCTTATTTGCTCGAGTCCTTAAGTCCTTGGGGTGTTTTCTCACCCGGTGCCTTAAAATCGTTTGATTTGGGAGTCATCGATTAAATGGGGCAGATTAGAAAGCCTAATAGAACTAAGGAATAATATCACCAAAAAATATATATATATAAATAAGGTATAAGAGTTAGAGTTAAAGAACTCTTAGTCAAAATTTTCACGGCCACAAGGTGCATATGACTTAGGATAAGGTAATAGACTAGATGAGAAGTACAATTTGACTCCTTACTTTGATTGATAACAAATTTTTAAATAGAGACTAAGTTTAGGAATGAAAAATTCAATTTTCCTATAACTTATAGATTACTTAAACCTTACAATAATATTTCAAATATTTTTCTTTCAAAATGTGTTTTTAAAATACTAACATTTTTTCTCTTTCTTTACGGATTTTGTGGGTGTAATCCACTAAAAACCCTCACGAGACAAAACTCGTCCTCTAGGGGAAACCTAGAGGTTTAACGGCTTGTTGCACATGCTCAGTGCAATCGCGTAACCTGCGAAAGTGGTCTAATAATTTTTGGTTTAGTTTTGTTGTTTTGCTCGAGGACGAGCAAAAGATAGGTGTACGGGTGTGATCGTACACATATTTTGCATTCTTTTCATTACACTCCTACATTTATCGTGTAATAAATCTGCTAATTTTCTTGTCTTAAATATCTATTTTGTAGAAGATAATAATGAAGAGAAAGAGGATTAAACCAAATAAATATCAGTTAAAATCAGATTTAACTGGATCTATTTGGTTAGCTGAGGATGATCTCAGATTTAGTTAGAACAAATCAAGGATTGGGGCAAATGTTCAGCTGAAGATCAGAGCAAATCAGAAAGATAACACCAATTGAAAACCGATAAAATTCAGATTTATATAAATTCATTTTGGTTAGCTAAAGATCAACCGAGGATAATATCAAATACAGAGAGATGAATGGATAGAGAGAAGATCAACGGATGAGATGAAGCAAGTTTGACTCAGATTCTGACTGGATACATTTTAGTGTTTGAATCATAACTTTCGCTACCGAATCTCAAATCTGATGATTCAAGATAATTCAGAAAGAAGACTTACAGGGCTACAACTCTTGTGTTGATCACTATTTCTAATTCTGTCATTTGGTAAGTGATTTCAGTAATCAACACGCCAACAAACTGCAGATCAGAACTGAATATCCACATCAAATCAAGTTTGGAGATAAGGGGAGGATTCAAATTCAGAAATAGCCAGCTTTCCCTATCTTCATACTCCTCTAACCTCTGCATTTCTTCTATAAATACCTGCAATCTCAAAGGCAAGGAGGACGACCATGCAGAAATAGGAATTAGTCCATTTTTTCATTTTTTTAGTGTAGGTTTTTGTTTTTCTTTCATATAATTTTCAGTTTTAGTTTATGTAAATCAGAGAAGATCAGAGTTTCATAGGAGAATGAGAACGAAGCTTGAGCTGAGAGTGACACCGGTGTAAGATTTTCTTCTTTTCTCTTATTGTTATAAAATCGAATCTGTAGTTTCCTTTTGTATGTACTTTGTTTTTGTGTTCTTCTTCTTCTTCTCGACTTTTCTTCTTTTGGTACAATTGTTATCCAAGTGAGTCTAAAAGCATCGAAAGAGTCTTGCCTTTGCGAGTGCCACCGATAGCCCATGCGATGGATTTTGATATCACTTCATACTTGCAACGTCTTGATGATATAATGTGGAGGAAACGGGAATCAACTCTTATGGGCTATACGTTGATCGCCTCACTTCAAGGTAACATCATTGCAAAAGATTCAAGGTAGGTATTTGGCCAAAAGAAGTAAGTAATTTTAGTTTCTTTTCTTTTAATCATTTAGTTTAGAACACCACAATCTACCAAATCTTTATCACTCTTTTTCAATCTCATTTGTATAAATCACTTCTTATTTCTCCACCTTCTCAATCTACCACTTTCTCCCTAACTCACTTTAACCTAATTTTTCTCTTTTTCTTTTAAAGAACTAAAGAAGAACTTTAACCATCCTTTGTATCTTAAAAGAGAACTTATTAAAAAGCTTCCATCGCTAGTCCCTCCTTGTGGATCACGACCCGCATAGCTACTTGCTATCGCGGTAGAATTGAGCACTTGCACATCTCTATTTTAAGTTCTGAAATTTTGTATTCTTGTGTGTAGGTAAAAATCTCAATCAACAATTTATAACAATTACAAAATTTTTTATTAAAAACTGCAACCTTGGTCGCATTCCTAAAAACATAATAACTGGGTATAAAGAAAGTAATAAATGAGTATTTGATTGGGAGAAAACCGCGCAAAAAAATGTATATTTTGAAATTGATATTTAAAATGTGTGTGCTTTGACTTCCTCGATACTTCCGTTATAGCATAGAGGCTAAAACGAGTCGAATTCATAAGGGCGGGAGGCAATAGAAGCTTTATCGGTTGATTCACGTGTGTGTTAAACATTCTTCAATGTTTGAAAGAATGAAAAGAAAGGAAAACAAAGAATGAAAAAGAGAAGTACGATGAAATACGAAGAAATGGAAACATAGAAGATAAAATATTTGTGATTTTTGGAATATTTCTAAAACAAAGTGAAAAAGAAAGAAAACTCATGGCTACTAACTACTAATGACTCCACCAACATGCTAACCTCTTAGTGATAGTTGCCTCGCATGTATCCTTGGCAATCACTAGTCCTTGATTCAAGAGCGTTTCAAAGCATGACTCATATGTAACTCATCACATCCCAACTCAACAAAACAAGTGCAAGTTACACTTAAACCATCAAAACTAAAAGTAAGCATGGAGTAAAGTAATGTTAGCTTGTTAGAGAGTTAGAAAGTTAGAGTGTTAGATCCATCATCATGAGCCATCAATGGCTCTTACAAGAGCAAGGCCAAGTAGAGGCTATTAGATTCATATGGATTATCAACTAAGAAGTTAGACTAGTTAGTGGTTAGTAGTTAGTTGTCATGAGAGAAAGTTAGCTACACATGTAAAAGGGATTAGAGAGAAGAAAACAAAGATAAGTTAAGAGAGCACCTTTCATAGATTATCACCTTTTATTACAAGCACTCTTGCTTCCCAGCATATACAACTCTCTCTCCCTATTACAAGATCTATAAGAAATAGAAAATACAAAGGAGGAAGAAGAAGAACACAAACCTAAACTACCCTAAACTATAAAATGGAGATGAAAACTACTCTAAACTCTGCATATCTCCTCATCTGAAGACCCCAAGGGGTATTTATAGGCACCAGGGGAAAGGGGGGCCAAGGGCAAACCCTGGCCCAATATACGGGCGCGGCCGCACCCGTACGGCCATGGAAACGCGGTCCAAGCCACGTTTCCACGGCTCTTCTAGAGCTGCGCATGCAGCGCTTCGAGCCGCGCGCTGTCCCGTCTGTCCCCTGTCTAATGCAGTTCCCAGTTTCTGGTTTTGAGCCCCTGGTTTTGACGAATCAGCTCTCCAAAGTCAATGGCTAGATTATAGGCCTTTAATCACCCATTAAATGGTGATTTAGGGTCTTCTTCTTCATTGCACACGATGGACCTAGAAACATACAAGAGAGGTGTTTATTAGCAGAATTTAATATGAAATAAATGTGAAGATGTGGCATGAAATATGCAGTTTTAGAGTCTAATCAGTATTCAAATTACTTTAGGATGGCGATTAAGGAAGAATTATCACTACAAAAAAAGTTAAAGTTTGTTGATAAGGACCGTAAACTGATAGACGCAGATTTCATCTATCAGGTCACAATCTCAATATAAACATAATAATTTTTCAGTGACGATTGCGACTAACAATGACATAAATAATAAAAAAATCTGAAAGAAATTAACTTCTGCTTCAGCATCCAAACTTCTCCCTCTTTCTGCATTTGTTTTGTTCGTTGATGAAGTTGAACTTGATGATACCTGATTTATAATCAGTTGGGGAGAAAGTGGGGAGGGCCAGAGGCGAGATGGGGTGACGAGAGATGAATTATGTGAAATACACCTAGAGGAGGGTGAATAGATGTACTAGCTAATTGACTGAGGTTTTACCTGCACACAAGAATATAGAATTTCAGAACTTTATAACAGTAGTGCAAGATGCTCAATTCTACCGCTATAGTAAGTGGCTATGCGGGTCGTGATCCACAAGGAGGGACTAGCGATGGAAGCTTTTTTAGCAAGTTCTCTTTTAAGTTACAATCAATGGTTAAAAATCTTCTTTTAGTTCTTTAAAAGAAAAGAAAAATAGATTAAAGTTAAGTTAGGAAGAAAGTGGTAGATTGAGAAGGTGGAGAAAATAGAAAATGGATATATACAAAGAAATTGAAAAGAGTGATAAAAGAGTTGTGAGATTGTGGTGTTGGTGATCTAAACTAAAAGTTAAAAGAAAAGAAAGAAAGTTAAATCTAAAAATACTTACCTCTTCAGTGCTCATATACCTCGGATTCGTAGCTACGACTTACCTAGTCGTTGAAGGCGATCAAGCATGACGTGTAGGATCTTCCCCATTCCCGATCTACATTATTAATAAAAGGGCAAGCTAAACTAACAAAAGAATGGTTGTTTATCACCATAGGCCATCAAGGGCACTTGCAATGGCGAAGCAGTTGATAGGTAGTAAAAAATGCATATTTATCACTACATTTACTATCATATTTCCCTATTTATTCCTATAATTATGCACTATTACTAATGTTTTATTATTTAATGTGTGCAGGCCTTGAGTAATTATTTAAATAAAAGAATAAAGCCTAAATGAAGCCCAGAAACCCAAAAAGCCCATGTACAAGCCCATGTGTAAAAGTTGTAGTAATTTAGAAGTTTCATATTATCTAACCTAATCTAAACTTAGATTTTTAAACTCTTTGTTTAAAATCTAAGTGAAGAAAAGGAAGGATAAGAAAGAACTCCTAATTACTAAAATAAGAGGAAAAGGATGGACTTCTACTCAACCCTAGTTGCTTGCAAGACAAGGCTAAAGATAAAAGGAGAAGAGTTTAAAGATAAAAATCGTTTCAAAAAATTCGGATTCAGACTGTACACGTTTTAGTGTTCAGATCATAACTTTTGCTACAGATATTGAAATTCGATAATTCAAGATGCTCCAGAAAGAAGATTTGAAGGTCTACAACTCTTATGTTGATCAAACGTTCGAATTCAGTCATCAGATAAGCTATTTTTGGTGATCAACATGATAACAAGTTTCAGGACAGATTTGAACTTCTATGGATAAGTCAAAACAAGTTTGGAGATAAAAGAAGAATTCAAATTCAGAGATATTTTGCTCCTCTTATCTTCATACGCTTCTTATCCTCTAGTTTTCTCCGATAAATACCCCTGCAGAGCAACAGAGAAATGCATCCAGAAACGAGCTTAGAGTTTTTCTTTAGATTCTCTCTAATTTGTAGATTGTAACTTAGGTTTGTTTTAGTTTTCTTTTATGTAATTTTTATTTTTTTATGTAACTGAGAGGAGAGACGAGTTTCATGGAGGAAGGAGATCAAGCTTGTACTGAGGTGACATCGGTGTAAGTCTTTTCTTCCGTTGTTATAAGAATCAAATCGAAGTTCTGTTTCTTCTTTATTCTTGTTTTGTTTTTGTTTCCCTCTTTTGTGTTGGTTGATTCAAGTAAAACCAATAGCCTCGAATGCAAGTGCCGTTGATGGTTTATGAAGATGAACATCCATTTCCATGGTAGTATAGCTTGCCCTTTTATTTCATAGTGTAAATCGGGAATGGGGAAGATCTTATATTCCATGCTTCGCTCGTCTTCAAAGAAAGGTACATCGTTGATACGGTCCAAAGGTAAGCAGACGCCGAAGAGGTAAGTATTTTTTTTAGTTTTTAGTTTTCTTTCTTTTATTTCTTTAGTTTAGATTACCAACACCACATTATGTCCAATCTCTTTTACTCTTTTTCATTGTAAATATCATTGTAAATATCATTATAAAAAAAGAGAGAACTTACTAAACAAGCTTCCATCGCTAGTCCCTCCCTGTGGATCACGACCCGCATAGCCACTTGCTATAGTGGCAGAATTGAGCACCCTGCACTATTGTTTAAAAATTCTGAAATTCTGTATTTTGTGTGCAGGTAAAATCTTAATCAAATTTTGGCGCCGTTGCCAGGGAGGGACGGTAAGTTATTCTCTAAAAAAAAAACTAATTATTGATTTATTATTATTTTTTTCTGTTTGCAGGTTCGGAGAACAGGAAATATAACTACAGCAAAGGACATATAGCAACTCTGTGCCTCTGCCCTCGAAGGCAGAGCAGCAGAGCCTACTACAGAGCCGCGCAAACGCGGCAATAGCCGCGTTTCCGCGGCCGAGTAGTGAACTACTCATTAAGTTTTCTGCAGGTTACTGGAAATTTAAAGTTAGACTTGATGTTCTGTTAATTTTTCTCTGTAATCACCCTGCATACTGCTAATTAATTAATAGTAACCTATTCGTTGAAAAAAAAAATTAGACTCTTGCATCATAGGCAAGTGTCTATTTAATTTTTTTTAATTTCTGATGAAGAGTGCTGGAGACAAGGTACGTTCGCATTGCATATAGACTAAAAAGCACCCTTGGCTGATTTACTACTTTTGAGTGAATATTTGTCTATTACTTTACACGTGCACTAAATTGACTTAAGGGCTTGTCCTATAAATAAGATAAGGTGGGGAAGTCATTACCCTTCCTTAGCCCACAAACAATCTCCTCACTCACTAACCCAAGCCTAACTAAAAAATGAGTAGACGTTGGCCCTAGGGACATCTCGGACTCAATTAGGAGATTATCCTAAGGGGGAACGGTGTTGGAATTTGACTCCTGCCAAATCAGTGTCTAGGAAGGAGATTGAGGGCCGAAAGCCCGAAGATTGGTGGTTATTTAATTAAGGAACGTCTTTGACGGAAAACCTCCCACCAATCTTGCCCTGACCCGGCTGATTAGCTTGTGGTCAAAGTCTATATTATACCTCCCGTGGACAGTCTAATCAGTTAGGAGTCGTCTAGGTCATAGGTCTACCCTAACTTATTTTAGAATTTTTTTTCCTTTGTTTGCTTATTTGTTTGTTTTTTTGTTTGTATTGTGTGATATGGCTTATAACAACAATTTTTCCAATTTTAATCCATATTACACACCAACTTCTTTTTCGGATATTACCAACCCGGCATATCATAACTTTGACCAACCTAGTGTGCCGGAGTGGTCTTATCCGAATGAATATAACCCATGCCCCCCATCTTATGACCATAATTTCCACAACAATTTCACCTCTTCACAGAGTTCATGGGGATTCACCTCCCCCGAGTCCAATTTTCAACCAACTTGTCCTCCTTATCCACCTTGTCCATAATATTTCCAAGATTCATACTCAGATCCACCAGTTCAAAATAGAAAACCATCTATCTTGGAAATGATGAGTATGCATGAGTCCAAGCAACAATCACCATCAATCTTGGACATGATGATGTGTGAGTCTAAGCAATAATCACAGAATCTGACCGACTCACAATTTCATCATGATTGTCACAAGAACACTTCATCTTTTCAAGTCCCATCACGACAAAATGATGAACCTATCGACTATGAAAAAATGATCATGAAATAGATATGATGGTTCAAACTTTACGTTCTCACCGTTCGGCTATTTCTGATGTCTCTAACCATTCTCTTAGAGCCGAAGAGTCACGTTGCTTTGGAAAATAAGATTCTATTTCAGTACAATCATTTGAACTTGCCCAAACTCTAAATTTTGGAAATGACATTGACAGTTTGGCAAGTTATTCCTTTCCTGAAATTGAACTTGAAAATGAATATGATCATGAACCTCCACTTAGTGATTCAATTTTACTTCCTGATTCAATAATGACTCCGTTGTCTCCACCTGATTTCAATCTTTTCCCCGAGTCAACATTGGATCCTGTGCCAATTCATCATGAAATTGAATCACCCATTTTTGATGATCATATTGAACTTGATCAATTTTATAATTTTGAAAGTCCCATGGATAAATTGGCAAGTTCTCATTTTTATGATATTGAACTCAATGAGATATGTGACCTAGATTCTCAAATTTGTGATCCAATTCAAATTCCCGAATTAATATTGACTCCTGTTTTGCTACCCAATTTGAGTAATATTTTAGAGTCAGTTTTGATTCCCACACCTGTCATTCTTGAACTTGAATCACCAATATTAAGTCACATTCCATTGTGGGAAAATGATTGTGGATTTGAGTTTTAACTTTTTGATTTGGACCCACTTCTTGAACCAAGCTCGACTCCTGAACCTTTACTTGATTTAACTTACTTTCCTGAGTCGGTATTCGTTCCCGTACTTCTTAAGTCCAAGTCAATCATTCCATCTTTTCAACTCCATTTTGGGACAAGGCTGTTGACACAATTGACTCTGAAAATAATTATGAGATTTGAAAATTTGATGGGGTGGAATTTTTAATAAAAAATGTTCATACAGACATCATTTTAGTGGGTTATACAAGAGAGATTTCTGGTGAGTTCCTCCGAATTTCACAAAAAGTAGATTGGGCCGCATTCCGTGGACCAATTAGACCACCACCGGAACCACCACCTTGAGGTAACATCTGCCTTCCCTTTCTTCTTTTTCATGCATACATGCATTCATTCATACATTGAGGACAATGCATGAGATAAGTAGGGGGAGGGTTTACTAACATACTAACATAGGTAGAAACTAACAAAATTTTTGCTAAAAAAAAAAAAAAGAGGACAGTATTTTGACTTATCTTTTGAAAGAAATCTAAGTTAGTCTTAAGAATTAGGAAAATCATGATTAGGATTTCTAAAAACTTGGTCAAATAGGTATAGGAGGAAAAATTGAATAAGTAATTAGTCTTAATTTTTACCTTAATGAAATGTGCATACCTAATACATTTACATATCTAGGATTCTAAGACAAAGACTCTTGTGCCTTATAATAAAAAAAAGAAATTCACTAATTAAGCTGGATACATGTGCCTCAAGAAGCATAAGTATTCACGCCTAAAGGTGGTTTTATAAATAAAGTCCTTAGTTTTGTGGCCTAGTTCACTCGAATCCTTAAGTCCGTGGGGTGTTTTCTCACCCGGTGCCCTAAAACTGACCGGTTTGGGAGCCACCGACTTTAAGTTCGCTACATGGGTAGATTAGAAAGCCTAAGAAAACTAAGAAATATTACTTATATATGTACTAACACATCTAATAGTCAATTAGTTAGGTATGAGGGCCTCAAGAAGCCTTCATGCTTACACGAAAGAAAATTAGATGAGTTATACATATTTAAAAAAAAAGAGAAAATAATAATAAAGAGGCATGAGAGTCCAAGTTAAGGAATTCCTAGTAAAGATTCACAAGAATGCATATGACTTTTGGTAACGAAAAAGACTATACAAAAATTCAGTTTTGATTCTTACCTAAAATGGAGAACAATTTACTATATAAAGACTAAGTTTAAGAATGAATAAAAATGATAATCCTAAAAACTTATAGATTACTTAGTCTCTTCAAACATATTTCAAATATTTTCCTTTTTTATGGATTTTGTGGGTGTAATCCGCTGAAAACCCTCACGAGACAACACTCGTCCTCTAGGGTAACCTAGAGGTTTAACAGCTTTTTGCACGTGCTAAGTGCAACCGTGATGCCTACGAAAGTAAGTTAGGATAGATTAGTTTTTCTTTTCTTATTCTTTTTTATTTTTACTCGAGGACGAGCAAAAGATAAGTGTGGGGGTGTGATAGGTAGTAAAAAATGCATATTTATCACTACATTTACTATCATATTTCCCTATTTATTCCTATAATTATGCACTATTACTAATGTTTTATTATTTAATGTGTGCAGGCCTTGAGTAATTATTTAAATAAAAGAATAAAGCCTAAATGAAGCCTAGAAGCCAAAAAGCCATGTACAAGCCCATGTGCAAAAGTTGTAGTAATTTAGAAGTTTCATATTATCTAACCTAATCTAAACTTAGATTTTTAAACTCTTTATTTAAAATCTAAGTGAAGAAAAGGAAGGATAAGAAAGAACTCCTAATTGCTAAAAGAAGAGGAAAAGGATGGATTTCTACTCAACCCTAGTTGCTTGCAAGACAAGGCTAAAGATAAAAGGAGAAGAGTTTAAAGATAAAAATCGTTTCAAAAAATTCGAATTCAGACTGTACACGTTTTAGTGTTCAGATCATAACTTTTGCTACAGATATTGAAATTCGATAATTCAAGATGCTCCAGAAAGAAGATTTGAAGGTCTACAACTCTTATGTTGATCAAACTTTCGAATTCAGTCATCAGATAAGCCATTTTTGATAATCAACATGATAACAAGTTGAAGTTGCAGGACAGATTTGAACTTCTATGGATAAGTCAAAACAAGTTTGGAGATAAAAGAAGAATTCAAATTCAGAGATATTTTGCTCCTCTTATCTTCATACGCTTCTTATCCTCTGATTTTCTCCTATAAATACCCCTGCAGAGCAACAGAGAAAGGCATCCAGAAACGAGCTTAGGGTTTTCTTTAGATTCTCTCTAATTTGTAGATTGTAACTTAGGTTTGTTTTAGTTTTCTTTTATGTAATTTTTATTTTTTTTATGTAACTGAGAGGAGAGACGAGTTTCATGGAGGAAGGAGATCAAGTTTGTACTGAGGTGACATCGGTGTAAGTCTTTTCTTCCATTATTATAAGAATCAAATCGAAGTTCTGTTTCTTCTTTGTTCTTGTTTTGTTTTTGTTTCCCTCTTTTGTGTTGGTTGATCCAAGTAAAACCAATAGCCTCGAAGTTTCCTTCTCCTTGCAAGTGCCGTTGATGGTTATGAAGATGAACATCCATTTCCATGGTAGTATAACTTGCCCTTTTATTTCATAGTGTAAATCGGGAATGGGGAAGATCTTATATTCCATGCTTCGCTCGCCTTCAAAGAAAGGTACATCGTTGATACGGTCCAAAGGTAAGCAGACGCCGAAGAGGTAAGTATTTTTTTTAGTTTTTAGTTTTCTTTCTTTTATTTCTTTAGTTTAGATTACCAACACCACATTATTCCCAATCTCTTTTACTCTTTTTCATTGTAAATATCATTGTAAATATCATTGTAAATATCATTATAAAAAAAGAGAGAACTTACTAAACAAGCTTCCATCGCTAGTCCCTCCCTGTGGATCACGACCCGCATAGCCACTTGCTATAGCGGTAGAATTGAGCACCCTGCACTATTGTTTTAAAAATTCTGAAATTCTGTATTTTGTGTGCGGTAAAATCTCAATCAGCAGTCTCGAGGCTATCAGATTCACTTAGAATGCAACACATCAGAGGAAAGTAAACGAAAATAAGAGTAAAGAAGAAAAAGAAACTTCGATTCGATTCAAATAACAATGAAAGAAAAGACTTACTTACACTGGTGTCACCCTCAGTACAAACTTGCTCTCATTCCTTCATGAAACTCGTCTCTCCTCTCAGTTATATAAAGAAAAGTAAAAATTATATAAAAGAAAAAATAAAAACCTACACTAAAAAGAATGAAAACCTGGCCTAAAATCTATCTCTTCTTCGAATCTCAAATATCTCTGCTCATACCTCTTCTCAGGTATTTATAGGAGGAAGTCTGGGATAGTGATTCATCAAAATGTTGACTCATCAAAAGGTATATTCTCAGAATTTTGAAGTTGAACTGTGAATATGCTGAGAATATCCTTTTCTTCTCTTGATTGGAAATTTAATTGAGTTGGGCTGCAGCTAGCTGTCATATTGATGGCTGGATATGACTTAGCAAACGATTGAAAGTGAAATAGTAGTCAACAGAAAAGTTGTAGCCCTTTCCGTTTTCTTTCTAAAGCATCTTGAATAATTAGATTTGCATTTTTAGAATGAAAGTTATGATCAAATTATTAAAAGATGCTCTGGCTGAATCTAAATTTTGATTGTAGACTTTTGGAGTTTCCTTCTATGACTCTATCTTGCCATATAATCAAAGGGTATATTCTCAGAATTTGGATTTAAACCCTAAATATTCTGAGAATATTCTTTCTTCTACTTGGAGAATAATTGATTCCCAATCACGAATTTAGTTGAATTTTCTTTTCAATCTCCAAATATGATTGCCTCAAATGTCTGAATTTATTGTGCTTTTGGACTTGTTGGATTTTTGGGCTTTTAGGTTTCAATTGTACTTCATTTATTTATTCTTTAATTACTCAAAACCTGCACAATATTAAACAATAAAATGTTACGTAGCAGTGCTTTATAAAAGAATAATTAGGAAAATATGATGATAAATATGCACTTTTGATTACCTATCACACCCCCACACTTATCTTTTTGCTGGTCCTTGAGTAAAAGTAAAAAGAAAAAGGAAAAGAAAATAAAAACTAACCTATTCTAACTCACTTTCGTAGGAATCACGTTGCACTTAGCACGTGCAACAAGCCGTTAAACCTCTAGGTTATCCTAGAGGACGAGTGTTGTCTCGTGAGGGTTTTCAGTGGATTACACCCACAAAATCCATAAAAGAAAAAAGAAAAATGTTAGTAAAAAAATTTTTTTTTGAAAAAAAGAGAGAAATATTTGAAAAATGTTTGAAGAAACTAAGCAATTTGTAAATTTTAGGATTATCATTTTTATTCATTATTGAACTTAGTCTCTATACGATAATTTGTTATCAATTTTAGGTAAGGATTAAAATTAAATTTTTATATAGTCTCTTTTGTTACCCTAAGTCATATGCATCCTTGTGAATGTGAATCTTTACTAGGGATTCTTTAACTTAGACTCTCATGCCTCTCATATATATTTTTTTAATATGTATAACTCATCTAATTTTCTTTTGTATAAGTATCAAGGCTTCTTGAGGCCCTCATACATAACTAATTGACTATTAGATGTGTTAGTATATATATAGATAATATTTCTTAGTTTTCTTAGGCTTTCTAATTCACTCATGTAGCGAGCCTAAGGTCGGTGGCTCCAAAACCTGTCGGTTTTAGGACAGCGGGTGAGAAAACACCCCACGGACTTAAGGACTCGAGTGAACTAGAACACAAAACCCAGGACTTTATTTATAAAATCACTTTTAGGCGTGAATACTTATGCTTTTTGAGGCACATGTATCCAGCTTAATTAGTGAACTCTATTTTTTATTTATATAATTATATTTTTTTTATAAGTCATAAGAGTCTTTGTCTTAGAATCCTATATGTGTAAGTGTATTAGGTATGCACATTTCATTAAGGTAAAAAATCAAGACTAATTACTTATTCAATTTTTCCTCCTATACCTAAAAATCCAACAATTTATTTTATTTTGACCAAGTTTTTAGAAATCCTAATCATGATTTCCTAATTCTTAAGATTAACTTGGATTTCTTTCAAAAGATAAGTTAAAATATTGTTTCCTTTTTCAACTATATTTTATTAACTTTTTTATTTTTTTAAGTTAATATTAACCTAAAGTTAGTAAGTTAATCATTATATTAGTCTGGTTAGTAAATATTTTTTTAGAAATAAAAAGAAAAATTTTGTTAAGTTAATAACCTAAGGTTAGTGAGTTATGTTAGCAGCAACCTACAGTTAGTCAATAATCTATGCTAAAATAAATATTTTTTATTATTATATTATTTATTTATTTATTTATTTATTTTTTATTAAAAGTTAAGCGTCAGTACCCTCCCCTACACTTATCTCATGCATTGTCCCCAATGTATGAATGAAATGCATGAATGCATGAAGTAAAGTGTAAAAAGAGATAAATAATAATAATAATATACAAATATATGTACAACACATGCATCTCCCTCACCTAGATCTTTTTAGGATTGATCCCTCTAGCTCGTTTCCCATCATTCCAATGGGTTCTCTTTATAGGGCACAATGGCTTTTTGTTATTTTATTGTTCATCCTCTCTAATTTGTTCCTCAATTTTCTCAATTTCCTCTTACTCTTCTTCCCTCTTTCACTCTTCATAAATTCATCATCGTCATCAAAGAACACCTTTGGGGTATACACAACATGAATACCTAGAATTTTGAGCTCATCCTCATATATCTCCTTAAAAATTGAATTAACTATTTCTTTCGGAGGTGTGTAACTAATCAAAGCATCCCTAATCGATTCATCCAAACAGTTAAGTTCACCTTCGATGAGATTTTTAAAGCTTTTGTCAATTTGAGGTTCTTGAATTATGTTTTCAAATGATTGATCATTGTTGGTTTATTGAATGAGAAGATATTTAAATCAAGCTTCTCTCTTTCAAAGGGAACTCTAGATGTAACACACGTTTTCTCACCACTATGATCGCATTTATCTTTAAACAATATATCAAGAAATAGAGGCTCATCATCTTCACAAATATCCTCACAATATGATTTAACTTTCTCATTGGGAGGTATGTGTATCCCAATCATCTTGAAACTCTTCATCCAAACATAAAGATTCATCGTCACATTTATCTTCACTATACGACTCAACTTGTTCCCTGCGAGGTGAATATTTGGCCAAATGAGCTCTAATCAGCTTATCTCAAAATCAGCGATAGTCGTCTAATCTGCATACTTCCTCATCGGGCTTATCAACATTATTGAATTCATTTGCTTCATGAAGACGAATGTGATCTAGAATTGACATGGGTTTCTCACTTTGGACTTTTTTCATTCTATCTCGATTGAAGTGTTCCTAGATTGACATAGGTATGTTTGGTTTTGAATTAAGAACAGGTTGAGTGGAAAATGAATACTCCTCCTGCTCAACTGCTAACTCATTAACCATCATCTCTAGGTGGGCCCAGTGTAAAACATTGTCACTAAGTATTTGGTGTAAAGTTTGTGTATCATCTTTATGATTGTAATTGAATTTTAATTGATATGATGGATAGGGTTCGCTCGCAGGTCCTTGAAATGAGTGAAACTGATTTGAATTTCGTCCTAACGAAAACCCTATCGAGGGACACTATTTTGAGGGATGAGATGGATCATGATAGTAATTGCACCAAATCGGTGGATCAGATGTAAAAGATGAGTGGGCGGGTTAAGTGTAGTTATGAAAGTTAGGAAAAAAGGTTGGTGGATGAAAAGGTGGGTTTGACCTATAGAATGGTTCATAAGTAAATGAATGTGGATAGACCAAAGGATATATATATATATATATTGTGGTTAGTGGTGAATTGTTTTTTTTTAACCTAGGTGTACTAGATCTCTTGATCAAGCTGACATGCGCAGTTAACAAACAAGTTCACCCAATCAATCAAAAAGAAAAAAAAATCAAAAATCAAAAATCCTAATCTAGGGTAAGCATGGACCTAGATGACTCCTAACTTTAGACTGTCTTCAGGAGGTATATTACCGACCTTAATCACAAGTTAATCTGCCAGGTAGGTGGCAAGGTTGGTGGGAGGTTATCCGTCAAAAACGTTCCTTAATTAAGTAACCACCAACCTTCGGGCTTTCGGCCCTTAATCCCCTTCCTAGACACTGATTTGACGAGAGTTAATTTTGAAGAACTTCCTCTTTCAGCACATCTCCTAATGAGTTCGAGTTAACCTAAGGCCAACGTCTAGTCAATTTTTATTTTAGGGTTGGGTTTGTGAGTGCAACGGAGATGATTTGTGGGCCAAGGAAGAGTAATGACGTCCCCACCATATCTTATTTATGGGTTTTGCCCTTAAAGTGATTTAGTGCACGTGTAAAATAATAGAAAAGTTTTCACTCAAAAGCAGTAAATCAGTCAAGGGTGCTCTCTAGTCTATGCAATACAAACGTACCTTATCGCCAGTACTCTTCAGCAGAAATTAAGAAATTTAAATAGAGACGTGTCTATGATGTAAGAGTCTAATTTTTTTTTAATTAGTCAAATAATAGGTTACTGTTAATTAATTAGCAGTATGCAGGGTGATCACAGAGAAAAATTATCAACTGTAGAAAATAATACTTGCAATTTGTAGCAGCCTTGCAAAATTTGAAGCACAATTATGTTGCATGTTAGCAGATCCTGCAAAAATAAAAATAAATAATTAGTTTTAGAGAATATCGTATCATTCCCTCCCCGCCAACGGCGCCAAAATTTAATTGAGGTTTTACCTGCACACAAGAATACAGAATTTCAGAACTTTATAACAGTAGTGCAAGGTGCTCAATTCTACCGCTATACCAAGTGGTTATACGGGTCGTGATCCACAAGGAGGGACTAGCGATGAAAGCTTTTTTAGCAAGTTCTCTTTTAAATTACAATCAATGGTTAAAGATCTACTTTTAGTTCTTTAAAAGAAAAGAAAAATAGATTAAAGTTAAGTTATGAAGAAAGTGGTAGATTGAGAAGGTGAAGAAAATAGAAAATGGATATATACAAAGAAATTGAAAAGAGTGATAAAAGAGTTGTGAGATTGTGGTGTTGGTGATCTAAACTAAAAGTTAAAAGAAAAGAAAGAAAGTTAAACCTAAAAATTACTTACCTCTTCAGTACTCATATACCTCGGATCCGTAGCTACGACTTACCTAGTCGTTGAAGGCGATCAAGCATGGCGTGTAGGATCTTCCCCATTCCCGATCTACACTATGAATAAAAGGGCAAGCTAAACTAACAAAAGAATAGTTGTTTATCACCATAGGCCATCAAGGGCACTTGCAATGGCGAAGAGTCTCGAGGCTATCAGATTCACTTGGATTGTAGCACATCAGAGGAAAATAAACGAAAATAAGAGTAAAGAAGAAAAAGAAACTTTAATTCGATTCAAATAATAATGAAAGAAAAGACTTACTTACACCGGTGTCACCCTCAGTACAAGCTTGCTCTCATTCCTTCATGAAACTCGTCTCTCCTCTCAGTTACATAAAGAAAAGTAAAATTACATAAAAGGAAAAAATAAAAACCTACACTAAAATGAATGAAAACCTGGCCTAAAATCTATCTCTGCTTTGAATCTCAGATATCTCTGCTCATGCCTCTGCTCGGGCATTTATAGGAGGAAGTCTGAGATAGTGACTCATCAAAATGTTGACTCATCAAAAGGTATATTCTCAGAATTTTAAAGTTGAACTGTAAATATGCTGAGAATATCATTTTCTTCTCTTGATTGGAAATTTAATTGAGTTGGTCTGCAGCTAGCTGTCATATTGATGGCTGGATATGACTCAGGAAACGATTGAAATAAAAATAGTAGTCAACAGAAAAGTTGTAGCCCTTTCAGTTTTCTTTGTGAAGCATCTTGAATCATCAGATTTGCATTTTTATAACAAAATTTATGATCAAATTACTAAACAATGCTCAGGCTGAATCCGAATTTTGATTGTAGACTTTTGGAGTTTCCTTCTATGACTTTATCTTGCCATATAATCAAAGGGTATATTCTCAGAATTTGGATTTAAACCCTAAATATGCTGAAAATATTCTTTCTTCTACTTGGAGAATAATTGATTTCCAATCATGAATTTAGTTGGATTTTCTTTTCAATCTCCAAATATGATTGCCTCAAATGTCTGAATTTATTGTGCTTTTTAGGCTTGTTGGAATTTTTGGGCTTCAATTGTGCTTCATTTATTTATTCTTTAATTACTCAAGGCCTGCATAACATTAAACAATAAAACGTTACGTAGTAGTGCTTTATAAAAGAATAAGTAGGGAAATATGATGATAAATATGATGATTAATATACACTTTTGACTACCTATCACTAATCTAAGGGAAATAATGTGAAATTAAAAGCTTAACACGCTATGTGTAACCGAGAGTGAGCCCGAATTTTCCGTGAAGGGCTCTAGAACTACTCCTCGAGATTCCTCTAAACTAAGAGTTGAGGTGCTCCAATAAGCTCTTTTGGTTGAACACAAGTGTGAGCACACACAAACTATATCTAACATGTATATGAATATGAGCAAGTAATTACAATGCAAGATATAAGAGAGATAGAGTTGAGAGATAGTGGATCAAACGCAAACACCAAGATAGATATGTTTTAAGGTTCGAGCCACTGCTCTACGACCCCGCCTTCACACAGAAGGATTTCACTATGTCCATACAGGACCTTCCACTAAGGGACCTCCTCCAAGGAATTACAACTCAACACCGGGAGTATACAACTTCTTTCTCAAACACAAACACCTCTATACAAGAGGCAAGAAACAAAGCCTAATGCAAAGTAAAGAAGAAATAAAACTTAGTGATCCAACGATCACAAACTCTCTCTTGATGATCTCAAAGAATCACAAACAGTTTTTCTTATAATACGAAGATCCTAAAGATAGATTTGTGATGATAGCTCAAGCATGTGAGAAAATAAAGTATTTGAAAATAAAACAATAAAGAAAATACTTAGAAAAAAACTTTTTGAAGGATATATAAATGAAGAACAAAATAGAATTCCCAAATACTTAATTTTCTTTGATTTTTCAAAACTTTGAAAACAAATAAAGATAGAGATTTTGACACAAAAACTCTTTTAAAAACTTTGTTAAAAACACTTGAGAAGGTGAAAAAAATTGCTCTTAAAAATCTTAATGAAAACAGCCTTCAAGGGCCCATATTTATAGGTCTTGAAAAACTAGTAGTTGGGTCCAGAACAGACCCAGAATGGCCTGTCGGTCGACCTCCCGGTCGACCGGCCAACGGTCAGATTTCTGACCATTGGGGTTATCGGTTGATCGGCCGGTCGACCGCCCCAAGGCAATTTGCCTGTCGGTCGACCGCCCGGTCGATCGAGGTCAGAACCAGAGAGCACTCTCTCAGGTCGGTCGACCGGGGCCGATCCAGAGAGAAAGCTTTCTGGATCGGTCGACCGGCCCATAGGCCAAGGCACATGTGTACGTTCTGTTCACATCGGTCGACCGCCCGGTCGACCGAGATCTGATTCGGTCGACCTCTAGTGGTTTCAAGCTGGGTTTGAAAATGTAGTCTTTTAAACACCCTTAAAATCCTATAAAATCACATAAAATTCACAAAAATAAGTTCTTGTATATATTTGAAGAACAAATAAGTGTGACTAAAATTTAACACATATTTCAAACAATTTGAACTATTTTTGTGATATAGAAATTAAGCTTTAAATCAAAACAGTATTTTTCAAAAACCAAACTTTGAAATGAAAATATGATTTTTCTATAAACTTGTATAAATGCAAAAATAATATATTCAAACTCATTTTGAAGTATAGTGTGTATGGATAGAATCCAATACACATATAAAAGATATAACCATATTTTTGACAATAAATTCAAAACTAAGTTTTGTTAAAAACAAAACTTGAAACCATGAACTAGATATACATCAAATAAGTTTTTAGACAATATGAACTAAACAATGTATATGGATGAATCCATTATACATATAAACTATGTAAAACTTCTTTTGATTCTATCTATTCATGAAAATTAAATATATGCTCTTGAAATTTCAAAACGGTTAAACTAAAAATCAAAACTATTGAACTTGTGTGTGTGAACTTGAGCATATCAAAACTAACTATCTTGCACAAAATCTAAAAGCAAAACTAAACTAAACAAATCAAAATCTTCTTGTAGAACTCCTTCTCCAAGCCGACTCGATCCAAACATGATTCAAAGAGCTTGACTCCAACCGAGTGCTAGATGTGATCTTAATGCGCGAGCTCTTCAATCAACTCGTGTTATCCCCAAAATTGGACTTTGAATTCTTTGTTGAAGCTAATCACCTACTAAAATCTTATCAATATCTGAAAATTATTAAACACAAGATCATTAGTAAACTAACCTTCACAAGTTATTCATCATCAAAACTAAGGTGAAAGGCCTCTGGGCCAACATTATGGTTGGGGCTTGTCATAAAAAAGGATAGGCCAGGAGAGATCAGATACAGGGAGATAAAATATTTAGATAAAGAGATCGATGGATTCTGATAGATGAAATCTGGGTCTGCGAACTCCAAATCAAGATCTGATCACGCTTTTCTAAGATTGAGGCTGTCTGCAAAATCAAAATCCAGAGCATGTGCGAGAAACAGAGAGAGAATAATGAGAGAAAAAATAACAATAGAGAATATAAACCTTTTCCCAAGAAAAATTGTCATTTTTGAATAGCAGGATCTTTTAGTAATTTTAGCTATTTCTAAAAGTAGGATCTTTATGAAGATTACCCAGCTCTGTGGCACATATTACGTCATGTCACTCCCGGTTGAGAGACTCTCTCAGCTGGCGGCTGATATACATTTTTCTGTATATATATATATATATATATATATATATATATATATATATATATATATATATATATATATATATGTATGTATGTATGTATGTATGTATGTATAAACTTGGGTACTTGCTGAAGGATTCGAGCCCGAATTCTTCCCAGTCAAACAAAATCCCACGATATACAAATACAAAATCTACTCCATTGAAGTTGATTTACATTTTTTAAAATAAGTAAAAATTAAAAATCAAGTGTTTTGAATATGTTTTGCCCA
The DNA here is from genome assembly GCA_038442645.1 of Agave tequilana. Lineage (NCBI taxonomy): Eukaryota > Viridiplantae > Streptophyta > Magnoliopsida > Asparagales > Asparagaceae > Agave > Agave tequilana. Next base: position 51,361 of record JAVJIF010020709.1, read on the forward strand.
TCCATTAAGTAGGCGCAAAATGAACGGCTGAAATAGTGAGTTGGCTAGTTTAACGGTATAGAATATTTGAAACTTAACAAAAATTAGTGTGTGGGCTTTTATAAATGTTTAGATCATGTTCAAATGGTCGGATCGAGAATTTATATGTCTAAAGTGATAGATGTAATTAAAGTACTATTTTCGGCGTTCCTCTTACTACTTGATGGATGATTAAAAAGTATTTAAAACACCTGATTTTTTATTTTTAGTTACTTTAAACATAGTAGATCAACTTTAATATAGTGGATCTTATATTTGAATATCGTGAGATTGAGTGGAAAAGATTGTGGCACGAATCCTTCCGCATGTACCCAAGCCATCCACACACACAGAGAGAGAGATAGACTTGTGTAGTTCCGGAAGGATTCGAGCCCGATCCTTCCAACTCAAATACCAACATCCGATATTCAAATACAAGATTCACTCCATTGAAGTTATTTTTATAATATTTAAAGTAACTAAAAATCAAAAATCAAGTGTTTTTAATACTTTTTGCCATCCATCAAGCGGCGCAAAATGGACGGCCAAAAGTAGTGAGTTGGTTAGATATATGTCTTTAGACATACAAATTCTTGATCCGGCCAATTTGATCATGATTTAAATATTTAAGAAACCTACAAATTAATTTTTCTTAGGTTTTAATTGTTATACACCGTCAAAATAACCAATTCACTATTTAGGCCGTTCGTTTTTCTCCTATTTGATGCATGAGCAAAAAATATTTAAAATACTTCATTTTTTATAGATAATTGAAATAATATAGATCAACTTCAATGGAATGAATCCTGTATTCAAATGATGTATGATTGTATTTGAGTGGAAAGAATTCATGCTTGAATCTATCTAGAACTACACAAGTATATCTCTCACTATCTATACAGAAAAGAATGAGTGCACAAGAATTATAAATCAAAGAAATCAAGTGTGTATCTCATTTCTATCACTATCCTAATATGCATATGTAAAAATAATAATCAAATAAATCATATATGCATGATCACCCAACTAACCGTCCACTAAGGGCAGGTATTTTCAAAAATAGATAATACTTGAAAGTAATTTGAAAATACTACCAAGTGAAAAAACAAAGATAAATGAACAAATTTTTTAAAATAAATTAAATTAGTTCAAGCTATTCAATAAGAAACATATCATATATCTCATAAAATATGCTAATTACACATGAATCATCACTCAAAAATTCATATAGCACAAACATGCTCAAGAATAGTAAATTCACGAGTAAAAAAATAAACGAGTGTGCAAATATTATGTAAATATCTTATTCACGAAAAAAGATAATATTATGCAATAAAGATCTATAAGAATAATCAAAACTCATGTTAAAATTCTTTATAAAATTTAAACGAAACTAGATTTGTAATAACACACAAGTATTTATTCTTATGAAGGTAAAAGAAAATATCTTTTTGAAAAATGTTAACTAAAATTAATCAAGAAAATACTTTTTCATTTACTTGAACACTAAAAAAAATTTATTAGGCTCAAATAATAATCTTTATCCACTTAATAAGATACACATTTGAAAATATGAAAATAATTTTCAAATCATATGCAAAGTTAAATAACCAATAACTCATTTTTAAGCACAAATAAAAATGTATGAGATCTAGATTACAACACTTGCAAACCAAAACATACATTTGAAAATGACTATGTATTAAATCTTAATAGCAAGTTAAAAATCACGATATCAATTGAAAATAAGTACCAATTGGGAAATCATAATAAAAACCTTCTAAATAAATTATGTATGAGCTCTAAGAATTTAATCATGTTACAAATATTGATGTATAAAGAAATTTATATAACCTTCAAATAACATGCAATTTTATCAAAACTAGAGCATACATATACAATCAAATATGAATTGAGTGCACACAAGGATATATATAGCATAAGAATCAAGTGGCTCAAGAATCATATATGTATATCAAATAGTTTTCACAAAATTTCTTGTACATGAAGCAAAAATAATTTTCTAATCAAAATAATTTTTTTCTGCAGACAAGATCTAATCATTTGAAAAATAAATCACAAGTTTTTATTCTTTAAAAATAAGTAATTTTTCTTTTTTAAAGATATGTTTCATTTTAAAAAATATGTTGATTCTAAAAACATTTAAAACAAATTAAAACTTATCAAAAATCAAGTAAATCAAGAAGACACCTTTTCATTTACTTGAAGATTATAAAACTTGTAAAATATCCTAATTAATGAGATCATAAAGCTTGTAGTATATATATCCATTGATAAAAGCATGTAAATTCAATTGAAAATATAAAAGCAATTTTCAAAAGAATATGTATAGCCAATAACCCATCAACTCATTTTTAAGCATAGAGAACGTATATATAGAGTCAATTTTACTATACTTAGCATATGAATATTCGTGCAACTTAAAAATATTTAAGAGAGACAAATGGAGAGTTTTACCAATACAAATAACATACAATCTTCATCCCTTAAAAGGTGGTCTTCTCACCTTAATCTCTTGACAGTGATACATTCTATGATTAGTCCATCAAGCTCTGTTGCATCTACCATCAAGGCCAACTCTTCCTATGTCTTGGAGAAGGTCACACCTATATCAAATAAATTTGATATTTTTTCGGTACCCATACCTTCTTGGGTCCTTGAATGTTAGCATTTCGAATCCAAACATTATTCTTAATCACATGCAATTTATCATAGCAAAAATTAGTTAAATGGTCTTTGCGATCATAATGTGTACAAGTGTACACTTTGACATGAGTGTGAGCATATGTTGCATGTGAAGTGTGTGCATGAATGTGTAAAACTTGTTTCTTGTTAAACACTGATTCCAATCTGTTATGATCAAAAACATATTTGCTTAAGATTAAGCTCAGATAATCAATTTTCTTTTGCAAAATCTTAAAACTTTTATTTTCAGAAGAAATATATGAATCACAAGAAGATAAAACAATAAAAGTATGGCAAGAATGGGAATCAAAATTCTTTTTCATTTTAGGAAAAGAAATGGACAAATCCTCTTTTTCTATTAAACAAATGCAATTGATTTTTAAAGATTCTTTTTCTTTTGAAAATAAATCAATTTCATTTTTCAAAATCTCATTTTCTTTTGAAACAAAATCAAGTTAGATTTTCAAAGAATTCTTTTCTTTTAAAGTCACATCTTTCTCCTCTAAAATAAAATCTAGTTATGAAGACAAAAATCATTTTCTTTTGAAATCTCTTCTTTCACTTTTAAAACACAATCAAGCTTTGAAGATAAAAAATCATTACCTTCTTCAATTTCAAATTCTTATTTTTCAGTAAGTTATCTTTTTCAAGCAAATCCTCATAAAATATGACAAGCTCGTTATTCAACATGTTAGCATCATTATTTGATACACTTGCACTATCATCAAGATCGGATCTCGAGTTTACCTCAAGGGAGTCATTCCCTTAGACCATGAAGCATGCTTGGTCAGAATCAACTTTTCTTGAATATTTCTATGCATCATTTGAAATTTATTCACCAAGAGATATCAATATATTTCACACTATAAAAGTGGAATCACAATTAAAAACTCTAGAAATATAATCATTGTTATGGGTTTGCTTTAGTGCTAGTAGTATTTGCATCAAAATATTTGTCTCTCAAGATTTAACTCTTTAGTTGTGGCAAGATAAACATTTCTTCCTAGACATCTGATGCAATCATCTTAACTTTTCAAATTTGAAAGTTAAAAATATCAAACATAGGTGCTGCTAGAGAATTCATGTGTGTTGTGTAAACAAATATTGTGATTAGGAAATATAAAGATCACACTTTAGTGGTTAGACCGAATATCAAGAACACTGACTCTGATACCAATTGAAATCACCTGGAGGGGATGAATAAGTGATATGCTAATCAATGCGAAAATTATAAAATTATCAAAAATAATTCTACACAAGGATATGAACTCATAAACAAATTAAAACTTACAAGAAATGAAGTCATATACCCTGTGAAGGGCTCTTAACTTATCCTCGTGATTCCTCTTAAATAAGAGTTGAGATACCTAATTGATTTCTTGGTATATAGAGAGTTCAAACAAATAATCTTAAGAGAAGAATAAAAATAACAAGTATATTTATGCGATAATATAAAAAAGTAAAAGTTAGAGAGATCAAACGCAAGCCAATCATAAAGGTAGATGATTATTGTCGAGGTTTGAGTCACTTGCTTTAAGTCTCCACCTTCATCGCAATAAAGGATTTCACTATAATCGCTCTTGATTACAATTGAATTTGATCCCGCAAGATCACTCGGTGTCACAACACCTACAAGCTTCCATACTCGTTCCCGCAAGAATATAAACACACAAGCCCATAAGCTCGATCGAGGACCCAACCTCCTATAACTTAATTACAAAGAATGAACACTGGTGATCAATACTCGACCACAAATAAAACTCTCTTATAACCTCACTTATATAATAGATTGAAATGAGAGCTTGAGTGTTGATGATAGAAAATAGAGGCTGAAAATTGGAAGGCACTAAAAATATTTACAAGAAATTTTGGAATTGAACACTTGAAATCTTTTTGAAAACTTATTGTAAAAACTTGTTATAAAAACACTAAATTCACTCATATTTATAGGAGAAGCCTAGAGACCAATTCCCAGTTAATTTCAGCTATTAAAACATGTTAAAATTTAATAGAATTAAGAAATAGTCATTGAGAATAAAGCTGGACATGTTAACACACTAAACTAGCCGTTACAAGGTGAAACAGTTTTGATTATCTGTCGACAGTTATGCTTGGTTGTCGACTGGCCGAGTGTCCTGCACATGAGCAAACTTTATACTCATTTTTAAGTGTCAAAACATTAGAATTTAGAAATAATTATATATGAAGAACTTTTATATATTTAAATTTTATTTCTAATGAAATATAAATCATATAAATAGGATATTGAATTAGAAAGATATGATCAAAATACTGAAGGGTGTTAAACTGAACTGTGAAAACTGTTTCAGCATATAGGCTAATTTAAAACTAATATTTGTTAGCTTTAACATTTGAATCTGAAAATAACTTTATAAAAATATATTGTAGCTATCTAAGTTAACTTTATAATGCAACTTGAATCACATCAAAAAGAGATCAGAGTAAAATGTTATGGACAAAATACTAGACAGGTGTCAGTGTAAAACAGCTAGCTGTTGACAGCAGCTGCCGGCAGACCGAACTCACTGAGCTCTCTGTAAAGGGCTGTCGATAGCTATGAAGAGGTTGTAGGAAGATGAGATGTTCTCAGCACTGTGCACTCCTGTAATAGTAGTCTTAAAAAATAAAAATAAATTCTTATACATTCTACAAAATAAATTCATGTAAATAGAGCAACAATATGTATGATTAAAAAGCAAAACATATTTCAAACATTTGAACTTATTTTTGAGATTTGAAAATCATTTTGAAATAAAATTAGATTTCATAAAAATTAAATTTTAAACAAGTTAAACCAAAACTTTGTGTAAAATACAATAATAAGTTTCTCAAACTTAATTCAAGCTCTAAAGTATATGATCAACACCAATACACATTCAAACCAATAAGACTATTTTTGAGCTTTTATTTTCGTAAAAGTCAAACACAATTTAAACTCATTTTATAAAAGCTAAAAACTGAAAATTTTGATTATGAAAATCAATATCGAACTTTGTTGTGTGAGTGAGAGCTTGAGCAATCAAGTCTATACTACTCTTTATAAGAATCTTTAACTAATAAATACTTACAAACATATTTAATTGAAGTCTTCTTTATCTTGATATGACTTCATCAAACTTGATCTTCTTTTTCTCTTTCTTGACTTGATTCATATTGAACTTGACTCCTTGAGTACTTGATATGTTCATTATCCTTGGGCTATCCAATCAATACTATATATCTTCAATCCTCAACTATGAGTATATTATTAAATTTAAATATTAACTCATGATCTTGATTAAAACTGAAACTTAAACATACAAAACAATTAGCACGATAACTACATAAGTTAATTATTATCAAAACTAGAGTGATGGGCCTTTGAACCAACAATCTCCCTTTTTATGATGATAAATAAAACTCATGGAGTTATATATGCATGGAGTAGAGAAAAACTCTATAAAAGCTCCCCTTAACTCATGCACATCAAATAAACATACAAAAATATTCATTAAGGCTCAAACATAAATAAAACATTCAACATATATGCATAAAACATAAGAACATGCATATATAAAACTCTAAATTTTCCTCTCACTTTTATCATTTCATCAACAAAAGGATAAAGAAATCAAAACATATTTTTAATACCAATTGAAATAAAATTTATTCATTTAATACCAATTTTGAAACATAAGTCTAAATATCAATTATAAATAGAACATTGATACCATTGAAAAATTCTCAATTTAAATACCAATTGAAACTAATTGAAATCAAACAATAGATACTAATATACCAATGAAATGATAGAAATCAAAATGATTTGAAACAAGTCTATACATTCATACCAAGTAGTAGAAACAATTTGAAATATAGACATCAATTGTGATAATTGATATCAATTAAAAATATGAACAATTTCGAAAAAAAATATTTTCTCTTTTTATCCAAAATAAGGGAATACAATTAAGATACCGATAATAATCAAAAAGATTTCCCCTTTTTTGAAGCAACCACAAAATCATTGCATAGGCTTAAATAAATGATATCAAAAAAATGAAATTAAGGTTAGCTAGAAATTACTTTGTGCTAAAGAACATGTACAAAAACTTGCATGAATGATTTTAAATAAAGCACAATCTGAAATCACGTAGAGGGGGGGGGTGAATAGGTGATAGTGCTAATCTAGAAGTTAAATGTGGAAGCTAAAAACTATTTTGCAACACACTTAATACAACCAACAAGTGTAACCGAATCCCCGTGAAGGGCTCTGGACTAACTCCTCTTGATTCCCCTAGATAAGGGTTGAGGTGCTATATGAAGCTCTTGTGGTTAAGTATAAGTGAGGCACACACAAGCAAGCCAAGCATATAAAGATGAACAATATGAAATAATTCAAGGCACAAATGCAAGCAATAAGATATGAATGAATGATGCTATGCACAACACAAATAAAGAGAGAGGGTTAAGAGACAATGGATCAAACGCAAACACAAAGATATGTTTCGAGGTTCGAGCCCCTAGCTCTACGTCCCCGCCTTCACCGAGAAGGATTTCTAATCCACTATCTTGTCCACCGAGGACTCCTACCGAGGGAACCTCCACCGAGGAGGATTTGTACAACAAGGGAGTACCGAACTCCTCTCTCAAACACCACCTCACAACCGAGGGGTAGGCCCGTAGCCAAACAACAACCAACACCTTTACCGAAGAGGGATACAACCAATCTCCACCTCTCACTAGAGGGAGCAAACCACAATCTCAACCTCTACCAAAGAGGGAGCAAACCAATCACCCGATCAACCTCTACCAAAGAGGGATACAACAAAAGCAAGGGTGTTTACAACAAGTGGTTTCTTTCAACCACAAACAATCTCTCTTTCCTTTTTCCCCAAAACAAGATCCTAATAGAATAGGATAGATGATAGCTCAAGTGTGGAAAAACTAAGTGTTTTGATCAAAGAAATACTCTTGGGAAAATACCAAATAGATATTGAAATGAAGAACAATAAACCAATTTCCCAAAAACCTATTTCCTTTGAAAATAACAAAACACTTAAAACAAACAAAATGATCTTTTTGCTCTTTAAACTCTTTTGAAAACTTCTTTTAAAACCAGAGAATAGGGAAAAATTAGCTCAGAAAATCTTGGTTAAAACCCCCAAGAAATGGGGTATTTATAGCCCAAACAGAAACTAGCAGTTAGGCTGATCTGTCAGCCTGACAGGCTGGTGGTCGACCGGCCGGTCGACCGCCAACGGTCTAAAATATGACCGTCGGGCAATCCGGTCGACCGCCCGGTCGACCGCCCAGATACAGAGAGCAAAGCTCTCTGATCCGGTCGACCGGTCGGTCGACCGGCCCACTGTGCTGCAAGACGTGCACAACTCTGTGCACGTCGGTCGACCGCACGGTCGACCGGCCCTTGGTGCGGTCGACCGAGCGGTCGACCGACCTGGCCTGTCAGCCAGTTCTGGGTCAGAAACTAGGGTTAAAATATTTCTAAAAATCTTATAAAAACTTCTAAAAATCCTTAAAAATAGTTTTCTCATTTTGCATTGATATATAAACATGTGATAAAAATTTCAACTCAAATATCAAGCAATTTGAACTATTTTTGTGTCTTATCATTTTTACCAAAAGCCAAAACTTGTATTTTATCAAACTTATATTTTTCAACACATGAATAGGAAAGTCAAAATAAGTTTGTCTAAGAAGTTTAAGCATGCATGTATAGAAAGAATACATCTACTATACATATAAACCATTTAAACTTGTTGATCAATCTATTCATGAAAACAAATATCGGTTAAACTAAAACTGAAAACCATAAAATGTTTGTGTTGTGCACTTGAGCATATCAACTATTCTTATCTTTACACATGGATCTAAAACACACTAAACTAAAATTAGGATACCTAAGTCTTCTTGACAATCTTCCATCTTCAAGTCGACTCGATCCCAAACTGTGATCCACCGAGTGCAAATGTACGATCTTGATGCTCGGGCACCGGAATCACCAAGTGAAGGCTTCCAAACTCCCTCTTTTTGAAGCAATTACCAACTAATATCTTGTTACATGATCTGACACTAAAATCACAAGATTATTAGTAAACATAACTACATGAGTTAATCATCATCAAAACTAGAGTGGAAGGCCTCCGGGCCAACAATCTCCCCCTTTTTGATGATGACAAAACTCATGGAGTTATATATGCATGGATTAAAGTTAAGCTTCAAAGAAGCTCCCCTTAACTCATGCATAAACAAATAAACATAAATATGCAATGGAATATGAAACATGAAACATGCATAGATATGTATAAACAATAAAAGGCTCTAGATACTATTGAATTTCAAAAACAAATAAACATGCTCTAGATACCAATTAAACTTAATATATATGCAAAACCATAAATATGCATATAAAACTCAAAATCTTCTCCCCCTTTTTGTCAATCATCAATAAAAGGTAAACAATCAAAAACAAAACAAATCTTCTCCCCTTTATACTACAAAGAACAATCATCAATAAAGGGTAAAAGCAAAACTAAATCAATAAATTTTCCCCCTTTTTGTTTGAAACAATGAATCAACAAAAGGGTTAATAAAAATATGTTCTCCCCTTTTTGTCTAAAACAAAAACAAAAACTAAATAGGGGTGACAATCAATTAGGTACCAATTGAAAATATGTCAAAGTAGCATCTTGATCAATTTTAAAACACATTCAAATAAACATCTTGATATCAAAAGAGAGTATTTTTCTTTTTAAGTATATGATATAAATGAAATGACTATTTTCTATCATAAAGTAAGGGAACAAAATACCAATTGAAATATGAAAATCAAATTTTCTCCCCCTTTATGAAATACCAACAAACACATGCATAAGCTTGTAATAAGATACCAATGAAATTGAATCAATTGAGACAAAGTTAAAAACTCAGCTTTAGCATAACAAAATTTTGTTGCTTAAAGATATAGGGATATAATAAGCACAACATAAAAACATATATATGTATGAAAAGTTTAATACCGATCGAAATGATACTATTAGAATTAAAAAACATACATACATACAAACATATATGAGTATACAAGAAAGGTCAAAATTGATACCAATTGAAAGAATCCAATGATACCAATTGAACAACAATAATAATCAAGGTATAACTCAATAACCTATCCTCCCAATCATGTTCAAAGTTTAAAATGATTTTCAATATAAAGCATACATGAGCATGATCGCCCATCCATCCGCCCGTGGAAGGTAGGGGTTTTCAAAAATAGGTTTAAAAATTGAAGTATGTTTGAAAAACTCTACCATAACGAAGAATACCGTAACTAGTAATTGAAAATTTTGTAAACTAGTACGAAATCCTTCAAGCAAGGATAAAACAAAATTATTTCATGAAAAATATGAAATTCACAAAATAGTCAACACTCATAATCAATTAAGCATAAATATGACTCATGAAAACAAACACATGAGTTAAACAATAAATGTGAGTGTACAAATACAATGTGAAGATCATAATCATGAAAGATGGTCAATAAGCTCAATATTCCTTGAAATATGAAAACATGAAAATCATCAAAACTATTTAATCTTCAAGGTATATGTATGTCCTATACAAACTAAAGTATACATACATATCCAAACACAACGAGTCCACAAAGATATGCATGGAAGGCACGTGGCTCAAAAGGATGTATATGTATAAATAATAGTTTGGACAAGATAGACATATACATGAAGTTAAACAAGAATCATAAAACAAATTCAAAAATGGGAATACACAGTTTAAAATGCATGGATCATAAAAACTAGACTATACTAGCACATCTAATGGGTTCAAATAAGCATTCAAGCACAAACATATATAGATTTATTTGTGGCCCACTATATGTACAAGTATATACCAAGTTTAATGAAAACTAACATCTAAACATGTAATCAACGCATGAAGCATAAAGACAAGAATGAATAAACATGAAAAACATAAACATCCACATGTTATTAAACCTATGATAAACATGATAGCTAAAAAAAGTGAGAACACTAAAATAATGGTCCATATAAACATGGGTGTCTCAAAAGGCTATACATGTAGTCAGGGGGCTAATGAATATGGCATTTTCATATTATCAATAGACAATAAAACATACGATAAACAATGAATATGAAAAGCATGTTAAAACAATAATTAGGAGTTAGAGACCGTTACAAAAACTATGAGGCAACTCTCCATGTCTCCAAAAAGGTGGTCCTCCCACCAAACTTTCCTTGAAGTGATGCATTCAAATTAGTCCTCATGAGCTCGGACGCATCTACTCCAAGGTACCGATACTCTCACGTCATGCGAGAGCCCACTCCTACATCAAATACAAGAGGGGTGGTCTTTGGTACCCATACTCTTTTGGGTCCATGGGGGTTTGTACCTTCTTAACCCAAACAAAATTATTTCTAAATAGAAACATGTATACGATCATAGCAAATTTAGCAAGGTGCCCTTATGTCCACACTGTGTACATGTGTACACATGAGCATACAAGTGATGATGGTATCGTGAGGAGCATGTGTATGCTGTGGAGGTGTGCATGCATAATAGATGGAACTTGTTTCTTTCGAAACAAAGTTTCAAACGTGAATGACTAGAAACACATTGGCTCAAAGTGGAGCCCAACAATCCATATTCTTCTTCAACAAATTTATATCATTTTTAATATAGAAGAAGTGGAGCATGCAAAGGTATTCTAGGTGAAGCATGGCAAACATGAGAAACAATATCATTTTTAAAGATTTATTTTTATTAAACAAATTTCTAATTCTTTTGAAATAAAATCAATTCTCTTTAAAGAATCATTTTCTTTTAAAACAAAATTCAACTTTTGAAGACAAAACATCATTATTTTCTCAAACATTATCACAATCATTTTTAGATTTAAAACTTTATTTCTTTTAGTGCAAGATCAAGTTGAGATTTCAATGAATCCCTTTCATTAGAAATCTCCACCTTTCTCTTGCAAAACCATATTAAGTCTAGAAAATAAATCTTTATTATCATGTTAACGCCTAGACTTTTTTTTTCAAAATCTTATATTTTCAATCAATTTTTTCACAAACAATTGAGAGTTCTTCATTCAAAGCATGGGCATCAACAAATTCATCACATGAAGAACTAGCATCAAAACTATCTGTTGAGATTCCGATTGTACCTCAAGGGAGTCATTCCCTGGATCATGAAGCATTGTGACTCAGATTCTCCACTAGACTCCTCTCTTGTTGAATTGGCACTTGAAGCTTGGAGGTGGTGGTTGTGGTTGTCAACATATTCCACACTGCAAATGCGGAATCAAAGTTAAAAGCAAGATAAGATATTCTTTATTTAATGTGCTTCTAATAGCCTCAAGGGCTAGTGCATTGGCCCCTATATGCTTGCTATCACTAATGTAGATTCCTTGGTAATGGCAAGGTGAACCTTATATCCTAGGGTTTGTAGGTAAATGACATCCTAGTCTTCCAAACAATAATGTTGGAAGGGTCAAACATAGGTAGGGTCATTGAAGTCCATGGGTATAAACTATATGTGTGCAAACAAGCAAAGCAAAAAAGATTAGCAAACAAGGATCTCACTCCTAGGATGTTAAGCCTAAGTATCAGGAGCGTAGGCTCTGATACCAATTGAAATCACCTAGAGGGGGTGAATAGGTGATAGTGCTAATCTAGAAGTTAAATGCGAAAGCTAAAAACTATTTTGCAACACACTATACAACCAACAAGTGTAGCTGAATTCCCCGTGAAGGGCTCTGGACTAACTCCTCTTGATTCCCTAGATATAGGGTTGAGGTGGTATATGAAGCTCTTGTGGTTAAGTATAAGTGAGGCACACACAAGCAGCCAAGCATATAAAGATGAACAATATGAAATAATGTAAGGTACAAATGCAAGCAATAAGTATGAATGAATGATGCTATGCACAACACAAATAAAAGAGAGAGAGTTAAGAGACAATGGATCAATGCAAACACAAAGATATGTTCGAGGTTCGAGCCCCTAGCTCTACGTCCCCGCCTTCTCCGAGAAGGATTTCTAATCCACTATCTTGTCACCGAGGACCTCCCACCAGGGAACCTCCACCGAGGGGGAGGATTGTACAACAAGGGAGTACCGAACTCCTCTCTCAAACACCACCTCACAACCGAGGGGAGGCTCGTAGCCAAACAACAACCAAACACCTCTACCGAGAGGGATACAACCAATCCCACCTCTCACTAGAGGGGAAGCAAACCACAACTCACCTCTACCAAAGAGGGAGCAAACAATCACCCGATCAACCTCTACCAAAGAGGGATACAACAAAAGCAAGGGTGTTTACAACAAGTGGTTTCTTTCAACCACAAACAATCTCTCTTTCCTCTTTCCACAAAAAAGATCCTAATAGAATAGGATAGATGATAGCTCAAGTGTGAAAAAACTAAGTGTTTTGATCAAAGAAATACTCTTGAGAAAATACAAAATAGATATGAATGAAGAACAATAAACCAATTTCCCAAAAAACCTATTTCTTTGAAAATAACAAAAACACTTAAAACAAACAAAATGAATCTTTTTCTCTTTAAACTCTTTTGAAAACTTCTTTTAAACCAGAGAATAGGGAAAATTAGCTCAGAAAATCTTGGTTAAAACCCCAAGAAATGGGTATTTATAGCCCAAATAGAAAACTAGCCGTTAGACTGATCTGTCAGCCTGACAGGCTGGCGGTCGACCGGCCGGTCGACCGCCAACGGTCTGAAATATGACCGTTGGGCAATCCCGGTCGACGCCCAGATGCAGAGAGCAAAGCTCTCTGGTCCGGTCGACCAGTTGGTCGACCGGCCCACTGTGCTGCAAGATGTGCACAGCTCTGTGCACGTCGGTCGATCGCACGGTCGACCGGCCCTTGGTTGCGGTCGACCGACGGTCGACCGACCTGGCCTGTCAGCCAGTTCTGGGTCAAAAACTGGGTTAAATTGTTTTTCCATTGATTTGCAAAGGAAAAAACTTATAAAAAGAGTTGAGGAGCTAAATTACAAGTATCTTAAAAAAAGATTACAAGTAGATCTCCTCAGAGATTCTGGAGAAGTGTGCCGATAGGAGTC
>JAVJIF010020710.1:0-59065 GCA_038442645.1 Agave tequilana
ATAACGTATTGATGTTTTAGATACCACCTTAAAAAAGTGTGCTTTTGATATGAACAAATTTGCATATATGTTTCCAAGGAAAAAAATTCAAAGAAAACATACATCTCATACATCTAACACACACCATGAGAAACTTGTACACAACATCAACATAACCATGCTTTCATGTATGGCTAAGTGTACACATGTGCACATTGCGACCGCAAAGGCCATTTAGTAAAATTTTGTTATGCTAAGTTAAACATACTTAATAAAAATGTTTGGGTTCGAGAAGCACTAACTCTATAGGACCCAAAAAGATTTAGGTACCAAAGAACACACCAAACTTGATTTATACAGGTGTGTCCTCCTCCTCCAATACTTGGGGAGTTGGTGCCTTGTGGTGGATGCATCGAAGCTCAACGGATTAATAGTCACATTGCATTGCTGTCAAGAGGCACCTATTTTTGAGATTGCCTATGGTTTTGTAACTTCTCCACTTGAAATTTTATTTCTAGTGAGATCTATGTATGCATATGATTAGCTAGTTTCTTTTTTTTTGTAGTAATATACTTTAGTTGTGTAGACATGCCCATTCTTATTTTTGTATTTTGCCTATATTTGAGCTAGTTTATTTACTTTACTTTTATTCTATACTAGCCATGATTTGATTGTACATGTGTAGAGTATTTTTCCTTTACTCACTTGGTTGATAAATATTTTTTAGATGCGCATATATGCATATGTTGTCAAATGTCTAATATGTTTTTTGGTTTTTGTATTTAAACCATATTAAGCAAATAAATCAAGATAGCAATTGCACGCCTCAACTCTTATCTAGAGGAATGATGAGTAGAAGTTCATAACCCGTAAAGGTATTCAGCTTCAATATCTAATTTACTTCTTAATTTATCTGTTAATTTAAAAAATTATATTATTCATTTAATAATAATAATATAATTTTTTTGTGAGTTTTTCATGCCTATAAGATGTCTGGTATTATTTTCCTGATTTATGTATAAAAATTTACAAGAAAAATTATTTTCATAAGCCTAAAATTCTCTTTTTAAGAAACTGTTTTTGGGCTGTCTCGGTCGACTGAGCGGTCGACCGATGTAGCCTGGTTTTTCAATAAAATATTTGGCCTAAAGCCGGTCGACCGACTGGTCGATCGACTGTAACGAGATTACTCTTGGTTAGCCCCGGTCGACCAGCCGGTCGACTGAGGTTCGAGTCTGGCTGCTATTTACCCGATTTTAAAATCCTAAAATCCTAATCTTGCTCATTCCTTCCCCCTCCACCGACTCTCTCCTCTCTTCCTCCCCATTTTCCATCACCCCCAACTCACTCTAACCCTCCCATAACACCTCTACTCCAAAATCCAATCATAAAAATTTGTTAAAATTCTCTTCAGCCTCCAGATCTGTAGTTTTCAAAGTTTTTTTGGGGGCTCTCAAGGTATAATCTATCTTCTTCCTAAATCTTCTGATTTTCTTAGTTTTTCAAGTTAATCCTTCTATATTCGTGCCATATTCCTGTTTATTATCCTCAAAATGCCTAAAAGATCCAGATCTGAAAAGGGTAAAACCCTGAATTATCTTTAAACCCATTTGTCTCTCAAAATGCATCACATAGATTCTCTGTTATTCACAACAAACATGTTATCTCTGGTAGGACAGTGGTGCTTGCTGATTTAAGCACTGAAATCTTACCACCATCTTTAGTATAAGTTTCACTTAAACATCTTATTATATTAAAAAACCTGTCTACCTTGAACTTGTACACTACTTTTACTCTAAACTGTCTTTTCAAAATGATCACATCAGGTCTAGAGTTTTGGGCAAGGATAAAATATTTTCTTAGAATGATTTGCCCATTTACTACACCTCTTCTGTGAGGGGATAGATATTTATAATGTTGATCTTCATGAATTTGAGTACCCTGATGGTGAATCTGCCCTCACGCATCTTTGTTGCTTCACAACAATGAAGAACCCTGCTCTTGTTAGGAATGAGGAGGTTACGTATTACATTCTCACCGCTCAAGTCCTGGCGAAGATAGTGTTCTATAATCTCCTACCAAAATTCGGAGAATATAGTCATGCTCGGGGTTCTGCTCCTCTCATGATCTATTGCCTTCTAAAGACATTAGAGTTAACATTCTAAAACTCATCGTCGATTATATGGCCTCCGAACATCTCCTGATCCCAAACCGGCACTTGCCCTTTGGGATGCTCATTACTCTCCTCCTAAAGCAACTCAAATTTGATCTCTCCACTGAATGGTCCATCGAACCGTTAGTTGACATCAATAGCACACTTCTTAAGAGGATGCCTGCTAGGGAGTGTCCTGCTCCTCAGCCCTCTCTTATTATTCCTACTGTTGTTCCTGGATCCTCCTCTGCATCTTCTGCATCCTTTGGTCCATATTCAGCACTTTCTGCTTAGCTTCGGGGGCATGACTTGAAGATGTCTGCTAAACTTTAGAGGATGAATAAAGAGTGAATAATGATCTTCAGTACATCTGTGCCTCCATTCGATATCTTCAGACATGTGTTGACGACACCTATAATAGAATGATTGGCCCACTTCCGAGAGGCCACTCGCAGCCACTTCCTAAAACGAGTCCTCCGTTCGATAATGGGTACCTCCTCCAGTTGTTTCCAGGGTACCGACACCTGCAGAAGACCCAAAATTTCAGGAGGATAGACCCCATTTGTTGATGACAAAAAGGAGGAGAGATTTTATGGAGTTATACTTGGGTGCTTATTTTTGTCTAGGGTATTTTTATGTATTTGGATTTATGTATGGACATGTGCTTTGTCACAGTATCTGATGGACATATGTTTTATTTGGTATGTATCCTGTTTTGAGTATGTGGTATGTATCCTGTTTTGAGGTTGGCATGAACCTGTGTGTATGGACAAATTTATGTTATATATTTATCTTTATTGTCTTTACATATCTCTCTATGTGACTCTTATATGTGTGGTATGTGGTATATTTATATTGTCTAGTGTTCCTTTATTATCCAACCATCTGCCACTTGTTATTGGATGTTGGAGGTGGATGGATAGAGGGAACCATTTGTGCATACACCGTTATAATTCTGTATCCTTGGTATGCATAGATGGTTGCATAAGAGCCTGATTGTTATATTTTTATTCATATGCTTTTATTGATGCATTGGCTATTATGTCATATTCTGATATATGATGTGTTTGTTGGCCCAAAGGCCCATCACTCTAGTTTTGATGATGATCAACTCATGAAGTTATGTTTACTAATGATCTTGTGTTTTAATTAGTGACAGATTCCTTATCAAGATCTTAGTAGGTGTGGAGCTTCAACAAAGGATAAAAAGACAAGTTGTGAAGCTAGCACCGGTTGATTCACGAGCCTATGCATCAAGACCACATCTAGAGATGAGCTCGGTGGATAGCTTGGACCAAGTCAAGAAGATGAGAAGCCTTCAAGGGAAGACTTCAAGAAGTTGAAGACTTGTGTCTAGGTATAAGATTTGTATTTTTATTTAGATAAAATGTAAAGGATAGAATAGTTGTGGTTGCTCAAGTCATATCACACACACACTCTTAAGATTTAAGTGTCTTTTCATAAAAGAATTTTTAGTTAGAAAAGACTCTTTCATTTTGGTAAAAGATTTTTCATTGGACAAAATACATGTCTTGGTTTTGATGTTACCTATATACATATCTTTCAAAACCAAGTTTAGAGCTTAATGTTCAAAAACATAGATATTTCATTATGATTGTGTAGTGGATCATATCCATACACACTATGCCTTAATAAGTTCAAATATCTTGTTTTTGTATTTTGTGAAGTTATGGAAAAACAAGTTTTAGAAATACATGTTTTTAGAAAAACAGTTCTTATTGTGATTAAAACTATTTTTTAGATTTACTGTGAATTTATGGGATTTTTATTGAGTGAAAAGACCTATTTTCAAATCCCGTATCTGTGCAGAACTGAAACTGTTTCAGGCTTCAGCGGTCGACCGGTCCGGTCGACCGAGTCTGAAGTCGGTCGACCGGGTCGGTCGACCGGACGTGCACAGACGTGCACGCCTGTGTGCATTGGAGAACGGTCGACCGAGCCGGTCGATCGCTTCAGAGAGCTTTGCTCTCAGGAAATATCGGTCGACCGGGCCGGTCGACCGACAGAGAGTTTACTCTCTTCTCCAGTTGCTCGGATCGACCGGGTCGGTCGACCGGAGGCTGCAACGGTCGGATTTTGACCGTTGCCGGTCGACCGGACCGGTCGACCGGAAGCTCTGACAGAGCCCAACGGTCAGATTTTTCTGGCCTCTATAAAAGGGGTTTTTGTCATTGTTTGAAGCCAAGATTTTAGGAGAGCTTTTGTCCAGTTATTTCCATTCTTTTAGCAGAGTTTTCTCCACAAAATAGAGTGCCAATATTCCTATCAAAAGGATTTTATCAAGAGAATGTTATTGTGATTTCTTGTGTTTTCCATCAAAGTTCTTTCCTTGATTTCTCACACTACACTTGAGCATCCATAGTTATATCTATCCTATAGGAGAGTGTTGTAGTGAGAGTTTTTTGTAGGTGATCAAGTGTTTAGATCACCAAGATTTCATCTTGTACTTTGAGGAGACGGGCAAGTGTGCTCGTGGTTGTTTAGGGTTCGGGTGCGAACTCTTGTAGCTTGAGGTGCGGCCTCGACGAGCCGGTGGGCTTGTGGTGTGTAAGGGACTTTGGGAGTCCGAGGGCTTGTAGGTGTTGCGGCACCAAGGAGAGATCCGTTGGATCGTGCATAGTGAAAATCCTTCGTGTGTCGAAGGCGGGGATGTATAGCAAGTGTGCTCGAACCTCGAAACAAACCCTTTGTGTTTGCGATTGCTCACTCTTGCTCTCTTACTCTTTTTGTCTCACTTATATCTTGCATTACTTTATTGTCTTTATCTCTTATATGCATGATATACCTTTGTGCTCATAATTGCTATACTTGCTTGGGATTGTTATTAACACTAGTATTCAACCAAGAGAGCCAACGCGGCACCTCAACCCATTCAAGGGGAATCTAGAGGAGTTTGTCCAGAGCCTCGCAAGGGGAATTCGGCAACACTCTTGTGTTATACATAAGTGTTCAATTAAAAGAAGTTTAATTTGGTCAACTTAGTTTTAATTCCGCATTATTTGTTCACAAGTGACCATTAGATTAGCCATCACCTATTCACCCCCCCTCTAGGTGAACTTACAATTGGTATCAGAGCCAAGTGCTCTTGATATTGGGTCTAACAACCTAGAGTTAAAGATCCTCCTTTAGGCTAATCACAATATTTTGTACACACACCATGGACTTCATGTCACCATCCATCTTTGACACTCTTAACATCCAAATTTGGAAGGTTAAGATGTCTTTGTTCCTCAAAGGACTTGGCCTTAGTGTATATCTTGCCACACTAATAAAGAATATTGCTTAAATGGTAAGAACATTGAGGCTAATGCAAAAGCCCTTCATGCTATTAAGTCAACCCTAAATGATATTATTTATCTAGGGTTTCTAATGTTGAATCGGCTTTTGTAGTATGGAACATCATCACCTCCCTCGGCGAAAAAGATCTATACTATGCGGGGAGTGACTCGGACGTTGGAAGCAACACCTCCAACGCATGCCTTATGGTCCAAGGGGATGACCCCGTTGAGGTAAATTCCGAATCCGATGATGAGGACATGTCATATGATGAGCTATCTACTTTTTGTCATCTATTGCTTGAGAAATATGACATGATTAGAAAAGAAAATAAAAATTTGAAAAAGAACATTGCTTGCATGCATATAGAACAAGATTCATTTAGAAGTAACATTGCATGCTTAGAATTAGAAAATAATAATTTGAAAAAGGATTTTGATTGCATGCTTAAAGAAAATGATTTTTTTAAATTTAAGATTGCATGCTTAGAAAAGGAAATAAAGATTTGAAAAATGAGAATGTTTCCTTGATTGCTAAATTGAATGATTTATGTGAAGGGAACACTATTTTGAAAAATAAGATTGATTTGGTGGAAAAACAAAAGGAAGATGTTTTTCAAGAAAATAAATCTTTGAAAAGAAAAATTTGTGAAAAAGAAAAAGATTTTGTTTCACAAAAGAAAAAGAAAAGTGATTCTATATCTCATCATGCTTCTCATGCACACATTGATCAAATGAGATTAAAAATTTGAAAAATAAAATTGATAATTTGAGCTCTAATTTGAGCTCATGTGCATTCAATCATACTAGATTGGAATCCTTGTTTCAAAAGAAACAAGTTCCTCATACTCATGCACATCATCATCATGACCATGCTTATGATGCACATCATGCTCACACTCCCACTCATAAGTATGCTAAGGTGTACACATGTACACATTGTGGTCGCAAAGGCCATCTAAGAAAATTTTGTTATGAAAGGTTAAATGTTCTTATTTTTGATAAAAATAAAAATGCTTGGGTTCCTTACAAGACTAACCCCATAGGACCCAAGAAAATATGGGTACCAAAATTCCCACCTTGTGTATTTGATGTAGGTGAGGAATCTCTCAAAACGTGAGAGATTTGGTGCCTTGATGGTGGTGCATTTGAACTAAAATGACACATACTTGAAGCACCGCTATCAAGGAATTTTGGTGGGTCAACCACCATGCTAGGAGCTTTGGAGTTGGTAACGATTTCTAAACTCCTATTTCATTTATGCACATGTTTTTAATTTCATGTAGCATGTTTCATATTTTTTTTTGGCACTTCATGTGGCATTTACATGCTTAAATGTAGAATGTGTCAAAACTTGCATTTATACATATATGAATAGTGAACTACAATTGACTCATATATATTTGAACTTCATGCTCATTTGTATCCACTATATGCATGTGTATAGGCTAGTTTTGATGATTCGGTCATTTATACTTGTTATGCCTATCGTTGATCTTACTTCATGTATATGTGTGTTTAATTCAAATCTAATAAATATACATGTATACCCTTGATCATTTGCCTTCATGCAATATATATTGGACTCTTTTCATATTTGGATATGTATGCATATTGTTAGAATTGGATAAATCATACATATACCATGAAGATTAGTATTTTAAATAAAAAAAAGGATTTTTCATGTTTTTGATTCATACAACAAAATGTGATTTATGATCTTTTTGAGCTTGAATGACTATTTTTATAAAAATGTTATTTACATGATCTTTTGAACACTCATCTTTATGATACAAAATATTTTTGAGCTTTATGGACTATGAGTGCTTGAACTTTTGTGTATTTAGTAATATTCATGGAAACATTTGACTTTGTATTTTTGAAGGATCTTTAACTAGTTTGTCAAAAATCCATTTAAACTAGTTATCTATTCTTCAAATTGATTCACATGATCCTATTTGTAATCATATGGATAAATTCTTTTGTATTTTCAAAATTTATTTGATGCTTCATGATTTGAATATTAGTTTAAATGTTAGCATTTGTCAACGCTTGGATTTATACTTATACACATTATGGATCACAAATAAATCTATATATGATTGGGTTTGAATGCTTATTTGTGCCCATTAGGTGTGTTAGTATAGCCTAAGTTTTGATGATTATTACATTTTAAACTTGTATTCCCATTTCGGATTTATGCTATGATCGTGTGCTTTCATTTCATGTATATGTTTGTCTTGCCAAAACATTAAGATATACATGGATACCTCTTGAGTCATTTGCCTTTCATGCAAATCTATAAATGGACTCAATTGTGTTTTAAGGATATGTATGTATACTTAATGTCTTGTCAAAACATACATATATCTTGAAATATAAATTTTTGTTTTTAATAAAAATTTTGTAATTTTTCAATAAAATTTTTGTGATGGATTTCATGATTTCAAATTTTAAGGAATATTGAGTTTTATTGTTAGTTTTCATGATGCCATGTTCCACATAACACTAGCACACTCACTTCTTTTTGATATGGACTTTATGGATAGAGTGTTTTTTAGTGCCTTGTGTTTCATTGATATTTCATGAAAATTTTTGCTTTATTCCTTGATTGAAGGATTCCGTACTAGTTGTTAAACACCTTCATTTAACTAGTTCGAATTCTTCATGTGGTCGATTATATGATATATACACTTAAGCTTAATTTTCAATTGGTATCATTAGATATTTTCAATTGGTATCAATTTGATTCATGTTGTATATACTCATATTTTGTTCTTTCATGTATGTATGCATCTACTTCAATTGATATTATCTTTTCATACATATATGTGATCTTTTGTGCTTGATTTACACACGTATATTATATACTATATGTTTGCTTATCAAGATTTTGGTTTTAAAAAAAAAAAATATTTGATATGAACATGTGTTTTGTATTGCCTATATGCAAGGAGAGCTTAACATCTCTCTTACATATAAATTCATGTTGAGTGTATTGTGTATTGAGGAGCTTAACATCTCTTCTTTATATGGTACACGTGTGTAGGGGGAGCTTCACATCTCCTCTTATACATTACATAATATGTGTTATGTGAGTTAGGGCTTGTCATCCCTTCTTCATGTAATGCATATGTGTAGGGAAGTTAACTTAGCGTCTTCCTCTTCATGAATGTATATCGCATATAAATCTTATTGATTGATTTGATTTTACCCTCCTTGATTTCCTTATTTTTGACAAAAAGGGGGAGAAATTGTTTGATTGATTTTACTTTGAACCCTTTGTTGATGATTGACAAAAGGGGGAGAAGTATTTGAGTTATATGCATGATTTCCTTAGGGGGGAAGTATTTGTTCCTTACTTAAGGGGTTCCTTACTTAAGGGGGAGAAAGATTTTGACTTGTGCTTTTACTCATGCATCACAAGAAATAAAAGATTTTTTTTGTTTTACATGCATTCATGTGCATACATATTTATGTGCTTCATTGAATATCTATTGCTTATTTAATATGCATGAGTTAAGGGGAGCTTCTTTGAAGCTTTACTTTAATCCATGCATATATAACGTCATGAGTTTTGTCATCATCAAAAAGGGGGAGATTGTTGGCCCAAAGGCCCATCACTCTAGTTTTGATGATGATCAACTCATGAAGTTATGTTTACTAATGATCTTGTGTTTAATTAGTGACAGATTCCTTATTAAGATCTTAGTAGGTGTGGAGCTTCAACAAAGGATAAAAGACAAGTTTGTGAAGCTAGCACCGGTTGATTCACGAGCCTATGCATCAAGACCACATCTAGAGATGAGCTCGGTGGATAGCTTGGACCAAGTCAAGAAGATGAGAAGCCTTCAAGGGAAGACTTCAAGAAGTTGAAGACTTGTGTTTAGGTATAAGATTTGTATTTTTATTTTAGATAAAATGTAAAGGATAGAATAGTTGGTGGATTGCTCAAGTCATATCACACACACACTCTTAAGATTTAAGTGTCTTTTCATAAAAGAATTTTTAGTTAGAAAAGACTCTTTCATTTTGGTAAAAGATTTTTCATTGGACAAAATACATGTCTTGGTTTTTGATGTTACCTATATACATATCTTTCAAAACCAAGTTTAGAGCTTAATGTTCAAAAACATAGATATTTCATTATGATTGTGTAGTGGATCATATCCATACACACCTATGCCTTAATAAGTTCAAAATATCTTATTTTGTATTTTGTGAAGTTATGGAAAAACAAGTTTTAGAAATACATGTTTTTAGAAAAACAGTTTTTATTGTGATTAAAACTATTTTTTAGATTTACTGTGAATTTATGGGATTTTATTGAGTGAAAGACCTATTTTCAAATCCCGTATCTGTGCAGAACTGAAAACTGTTTCAGGCTTCAGCGGTCGACCGGTCCGTCGACCGAGTCTGAAGTCGGTCGACCGGGTCGGTCGACCGGACGTGCACAGACGTGCACGCCTGTGTGCACTGGAGAACGGTCGACCGAGCCGGTCAACCGCTTCAGAGAGCTTTGCTCTCAGGAAATATCGGTCGACCGGGCCGGTCGACCGACAGAGAGTTACTCTCTTCTCCAGTTGCTCGGTCGACCGGGTCGGTCGACCGGAGGCTGCAACGGTCGGATTTTGACCGTTGCCGGTCGACCGGACCGGTCGACCGGAAGCTCTGACAGAGCCCAACGGTCAGATTTTTCTAGCCTCTATAAAGGGGTTTTTGTCATTGTTTGAAGCCAAGATTTTAGGAGAGCTTTTGTCCAGTTATTTCCATTCTTTTAGCAGAGTTTTCTCCACAAAATAGAGTGCCAATATTTCCTATCAAAAGGGATTTTATCAAGAGAATGTTTATTGTGATTTCTTGTGTTTTCCATCAAAGTTCTTTCCTTGATTTCTCACACTACACTTGAGCATCCATAGTTATATCTATCCTATAGGAGAGTGTTGTAGTGAGAGTTTTTGTAGGTGATCAAGTGTTTAGATCACCAAGATTTCATCTTGTACTTTGAGGAGACGGGCAAGTGTGCTCGTGGTTGTTTAGGGTTCGGGTGCGAACTCTTGTAGCTTGAGGTGCGGCCTCGACGAGCCGGTGGGCTTGTGGTGTGTAAGGGACTTTGGGAGTCCGAGGGCTTGTAGGTGTTGCGGCACCAAGGAGAGATCCGGTTGGATCGTGCATAGTGGAAATCCTTCGTGTGTCGAAGGCGGGATGTATAGCAAGTGTGCTCGAACCTCGAAACAAACCCTTTGTGTTTGCGATTGCTCACTCTTGCTCTCTTACTCTTTTTGTCTCACTTATATCTTGCATTACTTTATTGTCTTTATCTCTTATATGCATGATATACCTTTGTGCTCATAATTGCTATACTTCTTGGGATTGTTATTAACACTAGTATTCAACCAAGAGAGCCAACGCGGCACCTCAACCCATTCAAGGGGAATCTAGAGGAGTTTGTCCAGAGCCTCGCAAGGGGAATTCGGCAACACTCTTGTGTTATACATAAGTGTTCAATTAAAAGAAGTTTAATTTGGTCAACTTAGTTTAATTCCGCATTATTTGTTCACAAGTGACCATTAGATTAGCCATTACCTATTCACCCCCCCTCTAGGTGAACTTACAGTGTTTAGGGGAGCTTCGCTTGAAGTCTCTTCCCAAATTATTTGTGATAACTCCATATGTTTTGTCATCATCAAAAAGGGGGGGATTGTTGGCCCAAAGGCCATTAGCCTTAGTTTTGATAATAAGAACCGTATGTAGTTATGTTATTAACAATTTTGTTTAATAAAGTTTCTGGTAAACTATTTGTTGCATTTTGACTCCATCACAAGACTCACACATTTGGAAGCCAAGAAGATATAGATCCCAGAGCCTAACCACAATAGAAGAGCTCATGGATCAAGTATTCTACAGAAGACTATTTCAAGATTTGTATTTTTACTTTTTCTATTTTAGATAGAATTTATAGTCATTTGTTGAAACCAAGATGATATAGGTTGATAGCTTTTGGGATTAACACACACACACACACACACACACACACACACACACACATTCCATACTCCTTTGTGTTTTTAACAAAAGTTTATATCTATACTCTTTATCGTTTTCTTTACCGAGTTTCAGAAAAACAAGTTTGGAAAAAAAAAATCTGGTTTTTGATTTAGAAAAGATTTTTATCAAAATATAGTTCTACCTTTATTTTGTTGTGATCCATGATCACACACTAGTTTTTCAAGTCACTAGAACTCTATTTTGTATTTAAAGATCAAAAGATATTTTATCAGAAAAAGAATGGTTTCAAAGAGATCTTCAAAACTTGACTTTGGCCCTTTGCCAGTCGACCGGGAGGTCGACCATTGGAACAACAAAATTGCTCTGTTGGTCGACCAGGCGGTCGACCGACATGCACCAAAGGTGCATGTGTGCACTTCGTCGACCGGGCGATCGACCGACTGCAAGAGCTTTGCTCTCTGTTGGGTCCGGTCGACCGACAGAGAGTTTTACTCTCTTGTTGGGAACATCGGTCGACCGTCCGATCGACCGCTATCCCCAATGGTCGAAAATCCGACCGTTGGCGGTCGACCGGCCGGTCGACCGAAAGAAGAGTTTTCTTCTGAAATTTTTACCGACTGCTAGTTTCTGTTTTGTCATTTTTTGGGTCTTGTCCCAATGGCTCTATTAGGTTTTTAGCCTTTTTCATAAAAGATTTCTTTTTGAATTTTCAAAGTTTTGTTTTAGCTTGAGCCCTCCCTCTACATCTCTGCAAGCTATTTTTTTACACAATCCCAAAGAGTTTCACTTTCTCATCTTGATTATAGGATTGTACTTGTGAGCCATTTGTGGTCAAGAGTTGATCACCGTTTTTCCTTCTATTGAGAAGTTGTAGAGGTTGCGGCTTAGGTGAGCTAGTGAGCTCCGAGTTGATGTTGCAGCACCATGAGAGAGGACTAGTGAGTCCATTGAGTTCTAGTGAGAACTTGTAACCGGTTGACAATCTAGTGGACAGTCATAGTGAAAATCTTTCATAGTGCTGAAGGTGGGGACGTAGAGCAGTGGCTCGAACCTCGAAATATATCATTGTGTTTGCGATTGCTTACTCTTTCTCTTTTCACTCTACTCTCTCTTTAATTACTTGCTCTCTTATATTGTTTACTCTTTTTGCAAGTATTTCATAAGTAGTATTTGATATTTGCTAGGTTTCTAGCAAGTGATTTTTAATTCCGCATTATTTGCCATTTAATATAGCCATCACCTATTCACCTTCCCTCTAGGTGATTTTCACTACCTATGTTAGTATGTTAGTAAACTCTCCCCCACACCCATCTCATGCATTGTCCATAATGTATGAATGAAATTCATGAAATAAAATATAAAAGGGGTGCACCAATAGATCTATCTAGGTCTATTCCCTCTAGTTCACTTTCCATCATTCCAATGCGTCCTCTTTAGTGGTGAAATTGGAGAGGTCAATCTTTTTGTTATTTTAACTTTCATCCTCTCCAACTTATTCATCACTTTTCTCTTCCTCCTTCTCTTTTTCTCTCCACCACTCTTTACAAATTCATCCTCGTTATCGCACAATATTATTGGTGCAATAGGAATACCTATAAATATGAGCTCATCCTCATACATCTCCTCAAAACTTGAATTACTAAATTTTTTGGATCTATGTAACTAACCAAGGCATCCCTAATCGAATCATCCAAATAGTTAAGTTCATCTTCAATAAGGTTTTCAAAACTTTGGTCAATTTGAGGTTCTTGCTAATTACACAAAATTATAGGATAGAATGTAAAAAATGATAGAGTGGAGTAGGGATAGTCATGATAATTTGAAAAAGAGGTTGATGGATGGAAAATGGTTTTGACCTATCAAATGAATTGTAACTAAATGAATTCAGATAGGTCATGAGGAATATTTTTTTTTATGACTTCCACACAAACAGAGAAGAATTTATTTAGAAAACAATGTATGCCGTTATCTCCCTGGCAACAACGCCAAAAATTGATTGAGTGAAAAATAGAGATTAAATAAAGGGATTAGAGTGAAATTATCTGGATCGAAGCGTGTCTCTATCTTTCTTAATCTCTGTCTTTCTCAATTAACAGCTGTAGCTAGGGCTAAAGTAGGTCAATCTTAGGGAGAGATGCGATCGAAACTTTTCGATACTGTTGCCTTCTTATGATCTTTTCTGTTGTTAGAACTTAGAATGAGAAAGTATGGATTGTATATTGATAAAGGATTAAACTAAAAAAAAGGTTCACAGCTTACTAATAATCAACCACCATACATGCTATTACTAGATAGACAATTACTTCACTTAAAATCCTAAACATGATATTCTATCATAAAATCAAGTAAGATCCATTGGACAAAACCTAGGGTACAAGTTAAAATAGCACTAACCAAGATGTAACATTACAATATCAGGATTGACGGTCAAATATAAAGTAAGAAAGATCATTAGAAAGTACAAGAAAATCTTTAACCCTAACACTAACATGAAAATATCAAGATATTTATCAAGTATAGATTACGAATAACAATTAAAGTGTTTAAACTAGTTGCTTATCCTAATGAGTCTTCAAGAATAATGATTAAAGTAGGCATGCATATGATCTTATCCGATTATCTACTAGACATTAGATGTAATAGTGGTGATATCTTAGCAAGCCATGAGAAAATATCCAGCTACTCATGGTAAGAAAGAAGTAAAGAAAGCAATAAAGAAGAGAAGAAAAAGTAAAATTAAAAACAAACAAAGATATGAGAAAGGTAGAACTTGTTTATTGGTTGTCTCGATTCAATTACAATGGTCTTCCTCCTTGTACAAAATTACATAATAATTCGAAAAGAAAGTAGATCTAAAAAAACCTTAATTTTGATATCTGATGTATTCTCAGATTATGAGAGACTTTAGCTCTTTAAATAGGCCTCAAATCTAATCACACTAGGAAACAAATTAGAAGGTTTCCTAATTCAATACAGAAATTCAATCTTACAGCAAGTTGGCATATTTGATTACTGAATATGACTTATCAGACGGCTGAATTGGACAGAGTGATAAACATAAGAATTATAGTCCTTCAAGTCATCTTTCTGTAGCCTCTTCAATCATTGGATTTGAATAACTATAGCTAAGGTTATGATTTGAATACTAAAAGATGTACAGTTTGAAACTGAATTTGAATTAATTTTAAACTCCATTTAATTTGCATTATCCTCCTTATCCCTATTAGGATTAGTTTTATCCCCTTCATATTCTAGGATTTTATCTTCTAAATTTGAACTTAAATTTAGGAGATGAAGATTAATCCTTCCTCCTTTGGATTCAGTTTAATTTAAAATTCAACTTTAGATAGGATTGGGGATAAAATGAAGCTTCTTATATCTTTATCTCTTATTTATGTAACTACACACCATAATAAAAAAGAGGATTAATAGCATTAATTAATAAAGGAATGATCAAGAATATATGTGTAAAAGTAATGATAAAAATGCAATTTTGGAGTACAATCTGACCTCACATCCAGAGAAGCATGAAGACTTTAGACGCGCGCCTGAGTAAGTTCGCGTTCGACACAAGTTTGAGGTAACTCTGCATCCTGACCAATGCGAATTTGAGTAACTCCGTGTTCCATATCAAGCGCGGGTCTGATCAACTTGGCACTCCACTTCAGACGCGGGTCTGAGAAACCCTGCGTCTCACTTCAAACGCGAGTCTGAGCAACTCCGCGTTCTGAGACACCAGCGTCTACAACAAACAACGCGAGGTCCGCATCCAGCGCGAGATCCGTATTTCTATTATAACTAACCCCTATTGCTGGGTCAATTAACTCTCCACAAAATGGAGGAGTTAATCCCTATTATGGAGGGATTTTAGGGGATGACAATAGCCCTATAACTCCCTATAAATAGCCTGAGTTGCTATGAAGGGAGGGAGACAACTTCTTTGGAATCAAGAGAACTTCTTTGAATCCGGGATCTTTTTGAATCCAAAGAGAGTACTTTTAGAGAAAAGGTGTAGTCAGTGGACTCTAAACACTTCGCGTGTTAAAAACAGAGCTCCTCTCTGATTAGTCTTCAAGAGCATCCTAAAGAGAAGGTAGAGAGTCGGCCGGTCAATGAAGAACAAGAATCACTCTCTGTCGCCATTCAAAGAACCCAGCTTTAAACAAAGGGAAAAACTGAGTCTTCTTCTCTCTTTTGCAATCGAATCGCTCTACTATAATTTTTCAGCCACTCAAAAAAAATCTTACACCGATCAGGCATTTTTCTAACCAAACAAAAGATAATGACTCCATTGGGAACTTTCTTCTCTGCTGATGGGAATGCTGTGGCGCAAGCTGATGTCTGGCTCTTCGGGAAGATAGTAGAATCCCTCGTTGTCGAATTCGATTGAGGAAAGTTGAGGAGTTTCTTTCCTCAGGATCTGCTAGCCCCAAAGCAATGCGGCAATATCGCAAAGTCTCTTCTGAGACTCACTCTCGAATCTCTTCAGAGATTACTCCTGAAGTGGCCTGCACCACTGTGCACAACGCGGAGGGTGCCACCTTTTGTGCAGCCCATGCTGCCCGCGTCAACGTCTCTCACGAGCCCCGTAGGGTTAAAGCAGCGGTGCACAGTGACAGTGAAGATCAATTCTGCCATCCTTCTCCTCTCCAAACCCAGCAATTTTAGGTTTTGGTGGTTCCCAACAGCCTCTATGGCTTAACCGGAGTACTAAACATCGACGAAGACGTCACGCTCGTCAACAACAGCTTGAAGATACTGTAGAAGCAATCATTCTGCAGACTCAGAATGAGAGGTTCGTACCCGTGTTTCTCTTAGCAATGCAAGGACCGTGTTTTCGTACTAGAACGTGAATCCCGTATTCTTCAACAACGTAAGGTCTGCGTCAAATGTGAGATCCACATTTTAACGGCTCCAAAACATGAGGCTCGTGCTCTGCTTGTCTTAGGACGCGAGGCCCGTATTTTCACAAAACGTGATGCCTGCGTTTCAACCTCAATGTGAGGTCCGCGTTTCAAAAAGGAAATGCAAGGCCCGCGTCCAACCAAAAGCTCTCACCTCTATGGGTTCGAGGCTAGTTCCTCAGACGTTCCCTTAATGAACTTGAAGGACTACCTGATAAGGAAGAGGAGCATCCATCATATCACCCCTCAATGCTACTGCGAGCAGCTCATTTCTGCAGTGCTCTCTAATTGCCATTGCGGCTTTAAGACAAGTAAACCTTCTATTTTTAACCGATTGTCAACGGCTTCAAATTCAGTCAAAAGACGACAATCCCAGAAGAATAAATCATTCTCCGACATCGAGTACCCAGAAGTGACCGCGAACATGGTGGGGGCCGAGTTCTACACCAAGCAACTCTAAGGGCAAGCTAGCTATTAGCTCAGAGGAGTCAGTTGCTGATCAGTCTCCTGGTTTTAAGGATGTTCTTATCGAACCTGAAGGAGTCTACTGACACACTCAGACCCGCACAGAAGCAATTGCCCCAGTTGACTACAATCTGTTGGCCAGGAAAATTGAGGTGAATGATGAGCACTCTGCCATCATCAAATCCCAGTCTTCGAATTCCAGTTCGGGGATAACCCCCTTCGCTTACATGGCGGGAACTCCCGAGGAGATGGCCATGTGATTCAAAGAGTAGGCCCGAGTTCAATAAGAGAAATTCGATATGATTCGAGCTCAGCAAGAATCTATCGGCACCCTTAAGTAAATGCTATCACAACTGCTTAAGGATAAAAAAGCCAAAGGTTAAGACTCCTTTCAAGAAGTCCAATGGCAAACAGAAGGAAGGGGAGAGCTCATCCTCTACAGACACTGAGAATGAAGAGCATTCTTACTCTAAGCCACCCAAGTCTTCATCTGAAGAGGAGAATAACTCAGAGCACGGGAGCACTCATTCCATAAGGATGCGAAAATTGGAGCAACGCCTTGAGGCCCTCGCCAATCGAGATGGACTCCAAAAAGTGGGGAAAGTTTGACCCTATCTAGCAGAGAGAGGGATACAACTTCCTACGCTCCTATATTCAAGGCACCGACCCTTCAGGCTTTCGACAGTAAAGGTCACCGAACCAACACATATACTACTTCAAATTCCAAACTGGGAATGTAGTATCGAACGATGCCATTTTGGCTTGTTTATTCATTAGCACCCTTAAGGAGGTCGCCTTTGAATGGTTCATGAAACTTCTTGCCAGCTCAATTAAAATATAGGCTGACCTCAAGAAGTTGTTTCTGGCTCATTTCTTTGAAGAAGATTCAGAGATCTCACTACCGACTCTCCTTGTAGCCAAGTAGAAGAAAAGAGAGTCCATCAAAACTTTTGTCAAGAGATTTCAGAGCATGGCACTCCGTTATCCTAGCGGCATGACCCAGTCCACACTGGTGAAGACGTGCCATCATAATCTGCAAACTTCCCTACTCGCTCAGATGGAAGTGACAGAATGTCACACTTGGAAACAGTTGGTGCAACAAAGCGAACAGGCAGAAGAGATCGTCGCTCGGGTCAAGGCTGAAGTAAAAGACAATAAGTCAGACCCAACAAGTCAATGTGACGTACACCATAGTCACCTTCTAAACCAAGAATAAGGGATACTCTGGTAACAGAAGTTATATCACCTCCAAAGACCCAGTCAGTCAAGAGGTATGGCTTCTAGTCAACCACGTGGAAACAAATTATACTCCTTCAAGGATAAGCTCGTGGTCTCTTTATTCAAGTTACTCCAAAAGAGTAACAAACTCAAGCTTCTAGAGATCAGACTCCCTGAAGAGGTAGGGAAGACAGATGATCCCAATTGCTGTTTATATCATAGGATGCTGGGACACCCAACTAAGAACTGCTACATCTTTAAAGATATCCTTCAGGCTCTGATCGATGCTAAGGTATTGAAGTTTCATCCAGAACAAAATAAGGTGACTGCTAACATGACAGCTACGTCATCATTCAATTTGGATGAAATGTTCTACTAGCACCAACCGGAGTGGTTCCCATCCCAAAAGGGAAACTAAGAGTGATCAATACTGATCCTCACCACCAGAGGAAGAAAGGTCTTATTCCAGTCCCTACTCCTCAAGGAGAGATGATGTGGGTCCATCCTGACATTGTCGAAAGCCAGCAGTGGATAACTGTTACAAACAAAAAGTCTAAAGGCAAGGCTAAAGCATCCTCCAGCAATGTGGTGAGCATCTCTATAAGAGAAATGAGGAAGATGTCGCCTCCCTTGCTAGTTCAGGAGACGAGGAGTTCGCCCTTGTTGCTGACACGGGCACATCTCTGGCATCAAATACTTGATCTGGCAAGCAGTACCTAAAACAGTACTGTGAGCCAGTAGCAAACTTCCCGCAGCTAGCTAAGGAGGCGATCGACCAGTCCACGAGGCCATTCGTGGAGAAGCAGAAAGAGCTCTGATATATTAAAGCTCTTCCAAAAAGCGGTGTGGGACCATCAACTCCCTTCCGTTTTGATGTCTTGGCTTAACTAGCCAACATCCCTGCTTAGATCACTCTCAATGAGCTCCTGAGACTTTTTAAGTCTACAAGAGACGCTCTAAGAAAAACATTAGTAGATACAGAGGTTTTCGTAACCCAAATTCCTGCTACATGTCATGAGGAAGATGACAGTCATTGCCATCATGCCTCGAAGCAGTTTTCCTGCATCACTTTCTCCCAGAAGATATGCAGGTCAAAGGAAAGCATGATAGACCCCCGTAGTTGACAAGGTACATCGAATCATCTGAAGTAAGCTATATTCAAGTTGATCCAGGATTCGTGTTGAGCATTATGCCCTGCAGGGTCATGTAACATTTGGGGATACCCACCCATCGGGTGAGCGCCACTTAGACAACCATATATGGCTTCAACGCCAATGGTACAAGCCCGATGGGGAAAATCAATCTCAGGTGTCAAATCAGGAACCTAAAATTCAAGGTGACATGTCATGTCATTGACGCGGACACCTCGTCTAATCTACTGCTAAGATGACCATGGATTCACCGCAGCACCATCGTCCCATCCACTCTTCATCAAGTAATGAAATATGTTGGTGAAGATGAAAAAATGAGAACGTTGATTGCCGAAAGGCATCTATTCAAAAGAGTCGAGAATTATTTACGGACTCCATTCTTTATCAGGATTCTTTTGAGGCTAATGAGAATCCAAACCCAGAAGAAATCGACTCTGACAATGAAGCAGATACAAGCTAGAAGAAGACGAGTGTTTCTGGAAAATAAATCCTCTTGTAACGAGCATTGATAAGGTCGATGTCGATACCACCACTGATGTTGAAGGCCAATGGTTCATTAATAAAGATCTAGAATTGACTTACTGACTAGTCTCTAATATTGCATATTTTTACCACATCTACACATTTATCTTATATAAAATACTGCTAATAATAGTTTGCTTGTGTGATCCTAGGACCATGGTGTGACCCTAAATCACCATTTAATGGGTGATTAAAGACCTACAAAGTAGCCATTGACTTTAGAAGGTGATTCTGTCAGACCAGAAGATCAAATCAGAAATCCAGAAGATCTAATGATTAGTCTCTAATTTTGCATAATTTTTATCACATCCGCATATTTATTTGGTATAAAATTCTGCTAATAAATCTTTGCTTGCTTGATTCTAGGTCCATGGTGTGCAATGAAGAAGAAAACCCTAAATTACTATTTAATTGGTGATTAAAGGCCTATTAAGATAGCCATTGACCTAGGAGACTGATTCTGTCAAAACCAGGGGTTGCAAACTAGAAATCGGGCACAGGAGCTGACAGGAGACAGACAAGACAGCGTGCGACTCGAAGCGCCGCGCGCGCGGCCCTAGTATGGCCGCGTTTCTGTGGCCATACGGCCGCGGCCGCGGCCATATTTTGGGCCAGAGGTTGTCCCTGGCTCCCCTCTTCCTGGTGCCTATAAAAACCCTCCTGGGTTCTTCAGTTGGGAGATATGCAGAGTTTTAGGATAGTTCTCATTTTCATTTGTAGTTTAGGTAGTGTAGTTTAGTTTTTCTTCTTCTTTCTCCTTTGTATTTTTCATTTTGTAGATCTTGTAATAGGGAGAGAGAGTGGTACATGCTTGGAATGCAAGAGTGCTTGTAATAGAAGGTGACAACTATGAAAGGTGCTCTCTTTACCGCTCTATGTTTTCTTCTCTCTAACTCCTTTTACATGTGTAGTTAACTTTTCTCTCATGGTAATTAACTACTAACCACCAACTAGTCTAACTTCTTAGTTAATAATCCACATGAATCTAATAGCCTCAATTTGGCCTTGCTCTTCCAAGAGCCATTGATGGCTCATGATGATAGATCTAACACTCTAACTTCCTAACCACTAACAAGCTAACATTACTTTATTTCAAGCTTACTCTTATCGGGTTTTGATGATTTAAGTGTAACTTGCACTTGTTTGTTGAGTTAGGTTGTGATGAGTTACATATGGGCCATACTTTGTAAAGCTCTTGAACCAAGGACTAGTGATGGCCAATGATACATGCGGGGCAACTATCACTAAGAGGTTAGCGTGTTGGTGGAGTCATTAGTAGTTAGTAGCAGTGAGTTTTCTTTCTCTTTCACTTTTTTTAGAAATATACCACAAAAATCACAAATATATTCTTTTCTATATTTTCCACTTCTTTGTGTTTCCCCATACTTCTTCTTTCATTCTTTATTTTCTTTCTTTTCATTCTTTAAAACTTTGAAGAATCTTTAACACATACGTGAGTCAACCGGTAAAGCTTCTATCGTCTCCCTTCCTTGTGGATTCAACTCGTTTTAGCCTCTATGCTATAACGAAAGTATCGAGGAAGCCAAAGCACACACACTTTAAATTTTAACTTTAAAACATACACTTTTTGTGTGAGGTTTTCCCTCGATCAAATTTTGGCGCCGTTGCCGGGGATGGGTACGATTTGAGTTCACATTTTTGTTACCTTTTTTCCTTTGTTTTTGGTATGCAGGTTAAATTTTAGCGTTGCAGAAGTCCACACTTGCTCTTGTGTGATCGGGTAACTTCTTGTACATTCATACACTCTGCTGCTAATCTTTGTTTATATTATCTGTACACTAAATAATTTTAAGAACTAAAATACAGAAATTGGATGCTTTAAAACGATTTAGACATTTGCATCTAGGCACGTGTCAATTCTCATTCCAATATACTGTATTTTATTCTTGTGTTGTTGTGATATTGATAGGAGGTGTACATATGCATAGCATATAGTTAGGACAAACACTTCAGTGATTTACTCGCTTTTTTGTGTTCATGCTTATCTATATTGCACACTTGCACAAATTTAACTTAAGAGCAAAACCCAAAACAACATAAGGTGGGGAAGTCATTACCCTCCCTTAGCCCAAAAATCACCTCCCCACTCACACAACCCAAGCCTAAATAAAATTTGCTAGACGTTGGCCCCTAGGGACATCTCGGACTCATTTAATAGATTGACCTAAGGGTAAAGTTGTTAGAAGTTGACTCTTGCCAAATCGGTGTCTAAGGTTGGGGACTGAGAAGCGAAACCTCGAAGAACAGTGGTTTGGCGTAATTAGGCCCGTTGCTCTGGCACGGATACCTCCCACTGATCTTGCCCCTATTTGGCTGATTAACTCATGGTCAGCTTCCGACAATATACCCCCCGTGGATAGTCTAACCAGTTAGGAGTCGTCTAGGTCTAAGTTAACCCTAGCATCCCTTTTCTTTTTTGTTTATTTGTTTGTTTTTTCTTTTCTGTAAACTGTGAAATGGATTTTAACAACAATAATTCTTTCAATCATGATATAAATCCATATTTCACTTTGACCTTATTTGACTCGGATAACTGATCGGTCACATATATTGCATACATATTGTCACATTACCATGCTTGTTATCTAAATAAATCATATGGATAAGTCCTATTTTTCTTTTTAAAATGCAGGCCCATTGCTAAAGGATAGGAAAGAGAAACGAGCCCAAAAGCCCATCAAATTCTGATTAATTCAGAATAAATTCAAAATCAGGGAATCAGGGCAGATCTTGGCAAATCAGAGAGGTTGAAAATCAGTTAAAATGAATCTTCTCAAATCAAGCGGTTGAAGCCAACAATCAAAGGTTGTTTCGTCAAATCTTGAAGTAGAAACGGGAAAACCAGTAGGAGATAAAGGAGAATCTCCAAACGAAGAAACTCCTCCAACCTGGTGTGGCCACCTGGCCACACAATGGCCGCGAAAACGCGGCCAAAACCGCATTTCCGTGGCCATTTAATATTTATTGGGGGAGCGTTTGCTCCCCCTATCTTCATACATCCCTTCCCGTTTGGTTTTTACCTATAAATACTGCATTTTTCAGAGAAAAAGGGACCAGCTCTTAGATTTAGTTTTTCTCTTTATTTTTAAGCTTTAGGCTCTTTGTTAGATAGTATAAAAGTTGTATCTTTATTTTACAATTTGTAGTTCAGTGCAAATACCAGTGAGAGAGAGGAATTGAGTGCTTGTAATCTGAAGATTGAAGTGAAAGTAATAAAAGGATCTAGCTTTCTCTTCTTCCACTCCAATTCACGGTATGTCTAGCTTTGTTTACATGAATTATTTTTCATATTCCATGAGTAGCTAAATTAGTATTTTGGGCTCACTATTGTTCCTCTCTCCTCCCTCTTCTTTTTGAACGGTTTTTGATGAATAGACCCAATGAATCATTTGCATGCCTAAAACTAAGCCTTTCTTGTTGAAAGTGTTCTTGAAGGCACATGAGGATGAGTTTGAATTTTTAACTTTTACTTCTTTTAAAAATGTTACTTGAACTTGTTTTTATCTCATACTTGAACTACTTGATAATTTATCATTCAATTCAAAATGATTTCTTAAAGAAAAGAGTGAACTTTTTCAAACTATCTTATGTGCTTTGCTTAAAACTTTCTAAACTCAATCTTATGTTTTTGGCCTATGATCAAGTTGAGGCATTAAGGATTTCAAGAGAAGAACACATCGTTGAGTAGTGAGATAGTGAGCCTAGATCTCCTTCGTATATTAAAAATAACAAATCACTTTTCAAAACTTTTTAAATCACCTTTTTCAAAGCCTTGTCTAAATTTGCAAATTTTCTTTTAATCATCTCCTTTCTCTCCATTCTCTTTTTCAACTTAAAAGACACTAACTTCATTCTTTCTTAATTAACAAAAACACCGAAAAGCTTCTATCGCCTTCCTCCTCGTGGACACGACCCGTTAACCCAAAGCTACACGGTAATTCTTAACTCTTTGATTTTGCAATCAAATTTTTGGCGCCGTTGCCGGGGAGGGAAAAGTGTAATTATTTTTTAACAAGTTTGGTGTCTTGTTTCTGGGACGTCAAGATTCAGATCTAGCATTCAAGCTTTGAAGGAGAAGACTTTCTATTTTGTGCCCCTACTCTCGAAAGTAGGAAACAAAATTTCAAGAAATTGCAAGTGCAAAAGTTGAAATTTTTGTTGGACTACTAAAACTCATTTTGCAGGACATATTGCTTGCCAAAATTAAGTTTTTATGTGTTATTATTCTTGCTATATCTGCCATTCACAATCCCTGTTTTAATTCAACAAGTAATTTGAGTGATTGTTAATTGCTTAAAAAACGTTTAGACTTACATTCTAGGCATTTGTCTAATTACGTTTATTTTATAATTACTGTTGAAGATAGCTGGAGATAAGGTACGTATGCATAGCATATAGTTTAGGAAACATTTTTGGGTGATATTTGCTTTTTGAATGTTACTTTTCTATATCTTGCACACTTTGCACAATCAATTCTAAGGGCAAGCCCAAATCAAGATAAGGTGGGAAAGTCATTACCCTTTCTTAGCCCACAAACCATCTCCAAGCACGCACAACTTAAGCCTAAGTAAAATCTGATAGACGTTGGCCTTAGGGACATCTTGAACTTACTAGGAGATTATTCTAAGGGGGAAGGTGTTAGAATTTGACTCCTGCCAAATCAGTGTCTAGGAAAGGGATTGAGGGGCGAAACCCCAAAGGCTAGTGGTTTGGCTTAATTAGGGCCGTCGCTTTTGCGCAGATACCTCCCACCAATCTTGCCCTGACCTGGCTGATTAGCTTGTGGTCAAAGTCTGCATTGTACCTCCTGTGGACAATCAACCAGTTAGGAGTTGTCTAGGTCAAGGGTACCTTAGACTAGGCTTGGTTGATTATTCTTGTTGACTATTGGTGAACTTATTTGTGATTGTGTTTGTTTATGCAAGTATGGTCAAGAGACCCTAATTCATCTAGGTTAACTAGAAGCACATCACCACCCAAGTTTGAACCAAGACCAGATCCGGTTATGGCTCAACCAACATCTTTGCAGGATAGGTTCTATCCTATTAGAACCTCACTTCCATCTTGCATCTAACTTTCACCGATTGGTGAATACAATTTTGAGCTCAAACCTCAATTCATCAACACACTCCCCAAGTTTCATGGCTTAGAGTCCGAAGATGCCTATTTCTTCATAAGAGAATTTGAGAAAGTATGTCTAATGATGAAAATCTCACACCTTGTAGATGATGCTATTAGGTTGAGATTTGTCCCTTTCGCTCTTAAGGACTTAGCCAAGAAATGGCTTTATAGCTTAGCGGCCGGCTCTATCACATCTTGGGATGGTTTCATCAAGGTCTTCTTGAAGAAATTCTATCCAATTCATAAGACCACTCTCATTAGGAAGAACATCATGCAATTCAAGTAAGAACCTAGTGAACCATTTTGGAGGTACTTTGAACGCTTTAAAGACCTCCTTATCCAATGTCCTCATCATGAAATAGAGAAATGGTGACAATGTCAAATTCTTTATGACGGTTTAGACTATTCTACCAAGACCCTCTTAGAAAGCATGTGCCAAGGGGGATTCTTGCAAAAGGATGAAAATGAAGGATGAAATTTATATGAGAATCTAGCTGAAAAGACCAT
The DNA here is from genome assembly GCA_038442645.1 of Agave tequilana. Lineage (NCBI taxonomy): Eukaryota > Viridiplantae > Streptophyta > Magnoliopsida > Asparagales > Asparagaceae > Agave > Agave tequilana. The sequence goes on from JAVJIF010020710.1 coordinate 25,346, forward strand.
CCAATGGGAACCTACTAGTGAAACCTCGAGGAACTCAAACTCCATCTCTTCAAAAAGAGGTCTCCATTCCATTGAATCATCCATAGAAAATGAGGCTAAGTTAGCTAACTTAGTTAGAAGACTGGAAGCTTTAGAAACTAAGGAACCAAGTCCAGTCAATCAAGTCAGCCCAAATCAATTTTCAACTCCGGGTTATACTTACTGTCAAGCCATGAATCATGTATTTGAGGAGTGTCCTATGTTTTAGGCTCAGCAACAATACCCTGAACCGATGAATGCGGCATTTTTCAAGGTCGAACAATAATCCTTACGCACCAACGTACAATCCTGGCTGGAGAAATCACCCTAATTTCTCATGGAGCCAAAATAACAATGACCACTCACGGTCAAATCATGCAAGCCACTTCCATCATGCTAATAATTCTTCTAATCATTAACCCAACTTTTTCAATTTCCATAATAATTCTCCCAACCATCCACCTAATTTTCAAACTATCAATAAAACTTTTCCCACCAAGCTCCACAATCTTCCTTCCAGAATCCTCAACTAGAAAGGAGAATGACTGACTTTGAGAGAAACATGGGAAGATACATGAAAAACTAAGATTCTTTCAGGCAAACTATACAGAGGTTAGAGGTTCAAATGAGCCAATTAGCCACTCCACAGAATGAGAGACAAAAGGGTACCTTGCCTAGTCAGCAATTAACGAATCCCAGGAATTCTCAACAAGCTCATTTGGTTGAGGATCAATCAATGAATCAATGTAATGTTGTTCATATATTGAGATCAGGAAAGAAAGTTGATAACCAAGTGTCAATATCATCTAATCCCATTCAACACAACCACAATCAAGCATCTACCTCATCTAATCCAAATCCTTCCAAATCTGACGAATCTGAAAAAGATAAGTCAACCAGTCAGGTGCACCGGCCTATAGTATCATTTCCTAATAGGATGAAAAATAACAAGCAAAATCTACACATGGATAAGATAATTGAGATCTTTAATCAAGTAAGATAAATGTCCCCCTTCTTGATGCCATCCAACAAGTCCCATCCAATGCTAAGTTTCTTAAGGACATGTGCACCAAGAAGAGAAAGACTAATGTACCTAAAAAGGTCTTCTTAGCCACTAACATTAGTGAGCTACTATCGGGTCCAATCCCTGTTAAGTACAAGGATCCAGGTAGTTCCACCATTGCCTACATAATAGGATAAGCCGAGATTAGTCGTGCACTTCTTGACATGGGGCAAGTATCAACTTGCTTCCATTCTCAGTTTATCAACAACTCGGGTTGGGCGATCTTAGTCCAACTCGAGTCACTATCCAACTGGCTAACCGTTCAGTGAAAGTTCCAAAAGGGGAGATTATCGATGTCCTTATCCTGGTCGGGGAGTTTATTTACCCTGTTGATTTCATAGTTCTAGAGACACAACCTGTGTCCAATCATAGGGCTCAAACTCCTGTTATCCTTGGGCGACCATTCCTTGCTACTGCTAATGCCATCATCAATTGTAGGAATGGGTCCATGAGGTTAACCTTTGGGGACATGACTAGAGAAGTAAATGTCTTCAATCTAGGAAAATAACTCCGTGATGTTGAGGACCAAACATTTGAAGTCAACCTCATTGAGAACTTAACAAGTGAATATAGGGAAGAATTGAAACTAGAAACTGAGTGTGACTTCGGGTAAGAGTCTGACGACTTTAATCTTGATCAGGTTGTTGAGTCTGATGTGAATTGGGCCTCGAACCCTATTTCGCCAATTATGGAGCCAACAAATTTGACTAATCCTTCCAGTGAGCCTTCCTCTTCCTTAGAATTAAAAGCCTTACCTGCGCATCTCAAGTACGTCTATCTAGGTGAACAAGAGACCTTTCTGTCATCATTACCTCCCATTTAAATGACGGGGAAGAAGAAGATCTTAAAGCAATTCTAAGAAAACATAGGGAAGCCATTGGTTGAACTATGACTGATATAAAGGGATTAAGTCTAACCATAGTTCAATATCGCATTCATCTCAATGAAGATGCAACACCTAAAAGAGACCCGCGGCATAGGTTAAACCCTATAAAGCAAGAGGCTGTTCATGCTGAAATTGTGAAATTCTTAGACAATGGGATAATCTATCCCATTTCTGATAGCCAATGGGTCAGTCCTGTCCACGTGGTTCCAAAGAAATCCGATTTTACCGTAGTGAAAAATGAGAATAAAGAGTTGTTCCAAACTCAACTTTCACGAAGATCTGAGTTTGCATTGACTATAGGAAGCTTAATGCTACAACTTGTAAGGATTATTTTTCACTTCCCTTCATTGATCAAATGCTTGAACGTTTGGCGGGTCACGAGTATTACTGTTTCTTGGACGGTTAATCGGGATATAATCAGATTCCTATTGCTCCTGAGGACCAAGAAAAGACTACATTCACATGTCCATTTGGGATATTTGCTTATTGTCGAATGCCTTTCGGCTTATGCAATGCCCCAGCAACGTTTCAACGTTGCATGTTGAGTCTTTTTTCTGATATGGTAGAATGATTCTAACAAATCTTCATGGATGATTTCTCCATCTACGGAGATTCGTTCACTCAATATCTCTACCATTTAGAACTTGTCCTCCAACGTTGTGCTGAGAAAAATCTGACACTGAACTGGGAGAAATGCCACTTCATGGTAAAACATAGAATTGCCTTGGGTCATGAAATCTCCAAGAAAGGAATTGAAGTGGATAGAGCCAAAATTGAGGTTATTGCAAAGCTTCCCATGCCTAAATGCGTGAAGGATATTAGATCCTTCTTAAGACACGCCAGTTTTTACCGAAGATTTATCAAGGATTTTAGCAAGATTGCTAGGCCCTTGACTAATCTGTTAGCTAAGGACGTGTCCTTCACTTTTGATGCTGAATGTATGAATTCTTGGGAGAAGCTTAAGAGAGAGCTTATTTGTGCACCAATTATATATGCACCAGATTGGTCTAAGCCGTTCGAAATCATGTGCGATGCTTCCGATTTTGTCATAGGCACTGTCCTAGGACAACGCATTGATAACAAGCAGCACGTGATTTACTACTCTAGTAGGACTCTCAACGATACTCAATTGAACTACACTACGACTGAGAAGGAATTCTTGGCAGTAGTGTTTTGCCTTAGAGAAATTTCGTCCCTACCTACTAGGGTCCAAAACTACCATTTTCACCGATCATTCTGCGCTTAGGTACCTCATGTGAAGAAGGATGCCAAGGCCCGACTTATTCGTTGGATCCTCCTTCAAGAATTTGATCTCGAGATTCAAGACAAGAAAGGCGTAGAAAATATCGTTGCTGACCATCTCTCATGAATCCCTAATTCTCCATGCAACGAATTACCCATAAATGAGGATTTTCCTAATGAAAATCTCTTAGCTATCTTTAGGGAACCTTGGTATGCTGATATAGTGAATTACTTAGTCACAAACCAAACTCCGTCTCATTGGTCCAAAAACAATATATACCGGTTCTTATCCTAAGTCCGGTATTTCTTTTGGGAGGAACCGTATCTTTTTAAGTACTGTTCTGACCAAATTATTAGGAGATGCATTCCCGATGAGGAGGTTAAGAGTGTTCTATTCTTTTGTCACGACCTTGCATGCGGTGGACACTTTGGTCCCCACAAGACTGCTGAAAAAGTGCTACAAAGTGGGTTCTATTGGCCCACTTTGTTCAAAGATGCTTATGAATTTTGCAAGACATGCCCTAGATGCTAGATGGTAGAAAGGATCTCAAAACGAAATATGATGCCCCTCAACCCAATTCTAGAAATAGAACTCTTTGATGTTTGGGGCATCGACTTTATGGGTCCATTTCCTAATTCATTTGGAAACCAATACATATTGGTTGCAGTGGACTATGTGTCCAAGTGAGTAGAAGCGATTCCTAGTAGAACTAATGATAACAAAGTTGTCATAAAGTTTTTGAAAGAGAACATTTTTTCACGCTTCGGAACCCCTCGTGCTATCATCAGTGGTAATGGCACTCACTTTTATAATAGATCCTTTAAAGCTCTTATGCGAAAGTATGCCATCACTCATAAGTTGTCCACACCTTATCATCCTCAAACTAGTGGGCAGGTTGAGGTTTTCAATAGACAAGTCAAGCTTATATTGGAGAAGACTGTGAACCAAAATCAGAAAGATTGTCCACTAAACTTGTAGATGCCCTATGGGCCTACAGGACTGCTTTCAAGATGATTCTAGGGATGTCTCCTTATAGGTTAGTCTATGGTAAAGCTTATCACCTACCCGTTGAGTTAGAGCACCGGGCCTTATGGGCTATCAAGCAGTTGAATTTCGACTTGACTAAGGCCGGTGACCTTCGGAAATTATAAATTTTCGAATTAGAGGAGTTAAGAAATGAGGCCTATGAAAATGCTAAGATCACTAAAGATAGAGTTAAGATTTTTCATGATAAACACATCATAAGAAAAACCTTTGTCCCTAGACAAAAAGTCTTACTTTATAATTCTAGGCTTCATCTTTTTTCAAGAAAATTAAAATCAAGATGGACTGGGCCATTCGTTGTAAAAACTGTGTTTTCACACGGTGCAGTAGAGATCAGTGACACCAAGAATGAAAATGACTTTAAGGTAAATGGTCAACGCCTTAAACCTTTCTTGGAATCGGTGTCGGTAAATGAAACGGCTATGGGTTTTTTTGACCCAGTGTATCAGTAACTTTCCTCTTTTCCATTTTATTTCATGCATCTATAAATTTCTTTCATACATTGGGGACAATGCATGAGATACGTGTAGGGGAGGGTTCTAACATAACTAATATAACTATATATATATATATATATATATATATATATATATATATATATATATATATATATATAACTTTTTGAAAGGTAAGAACAATTTTTTGATATATTTTGTAAGAAATTAAGTCAATTTTAAGGAATAGGAAAATCATAATTAGGATTTCTTATACTTAGTCAAAATAAGATGACTTGTTTGATTTTTAGGTTGAGGAAGAAACTTTGTAAAAGTAATTTAGTCTTGATCCTTACCTTGATGAAATATGCACACTTTATACACTTTATACACTTACACACTTAGGGTTCAAAAACAAATACTCTTATGCCTTATAAATATAAAAATAAAATAAAAATATATATGTATAAAAATATAAACAAATCTAATTATTAATTAACTAGGTGATTTCGCCTAAGCAAGCCTTGGTATTTATGCAAAAGACAATTAGATAAGTTTGAAAAAAATATAAATCCTCTGATTAAGCTGAGTATTTGTGCCTCATGAAGCATAAGTATTCACGCCTAAAAAGGGTACATTTTATAAATAAAAACCTTGGTTTCGTGGCCTTGTCTGCTTGAGTGTTTAAGTCCTTAGGAGTGTTTTCTCACCTGGTGCCCTAAAACTATCCGGTTTGGGTGTCACGGACTAAAGGCTCGTTACATGGGAAGATTAGAAAGCTTAATGGAATTGAGGAATAAATACCACCAAAAATAAATATAAATAAGGCATAGGAGTTAATGTTAAAGAACCCTTAGTCAAACTTCATAGCAATGATGGTGCATATGACTCAGGGTAAAGTAATAGACTAGATGAGAAACACAATTTGACTCCTTACTTTGATTAATGATATGTTTTGAATAGAGACTAAGTTTAGGAATGAAAAAATTTGATATTCCTATAACTTATAGATTACTTAAACTGTCACAAATATACTTCAAATATTTTCTCTTTTCAAAATGCTTTTCGAAAATACTAACTTTTTTCTCTTTCTTTATGGATTTTGTGTGTGCAATCCACTAAAAAACCTCACAAAACAAAACTCATCCTCTAGGGTTAACCTAGAGGTTTAACGGCTTGTTGCACATGCTCAGTGCAATCGAGTGACCTACGAAAGTGGTCTAATAATTGATTAAAATAAGTTTGATATTTTGCTCGAGGGTGAGCAAAAGATAAGGGTGGGGGTGTGATCGGTCACATATATTGCATACATATTGTCACATTACCATGCTTGTTATCTAAATAAATCATATGAATAAGTCCTATTTTTTTTTTATAAAATGCAGGCTCATTGCTAAAGGATAGGAAAGAGAAACGAGCCCAAAAGCCCATCAAATTCTGATTTAATTCAGAATAAATTCAAAATCAGGGAATCAGGGCAGATCTTGGCAATCAGAGAGGTTGAAAACTGGTTGAAATGAATCTTCCTAAATCAAGCTGTTGAAGCAAACAAGTAAAGGTTGTTTCGTCAAATCCTGAAGCAGAAACGGAAAAACCAGCAGGAGATAAAGGAGAATCACCAAACGAAGAGGCTCCTCCAACCTGGTGTGGCCACTTGGCCACACCATGGCCGCAGAAATGCGGCCAAAATCGCGTTTCCGCGACCGTTTAATATTTGTTGGGGGCGTTTGCTCCCCCTATCTTCATACGTTCCCTCCCGTTTTGTTTTTGCTTATAAATACGGTATTTTCAGAGAAAAGGGGACCGGAACTTAGATTTAGTTTTTCTCTTTGTTTTTAAGGTTTAGGCTCTTTATTAGATAGTATAAAAGTTGTATCATTGTTTTGCAATTTGTAGTTCAGTGCAAATACCAGTGAGAGAGAGAAATTGAGTGCTTGTAATCTGAAGATTGAAGTGACAACAATAAAAGGATCTAGCTTTCTCTTCCTCCACTCCAATTCACGGTATGTCTAGCTTTATTTACATGCATTATTTTTCATCTTCCATGAGTAGCTAAATTAGTATTCTGGGCTCACTATTGTTCCTCTCTCCGATCCCTCTTCTTTTTGAATGGTTTTTGATGAATAGACCCAATGAATCATTTGCATGCCTAAAACTAAGCCTTTCTTATTGAAAGTGTTCTTGAAGGCACATGAGGATGGGTTTGGATTTTTAAACTTCTAGTTCTATTAAAAACGTTTCTTGAACTTATTTTTATCTCATACTTGAACTACTTGATGATTTAACATTCAATTCAAAATGATTTCTTAAAGAAAAGAGTGAACTTTTCCAAACTATCTTATGTGCTTTGCTTAAAACTTTCTAAACTCAATCTTATATTTTTGGCCTATGATCAAGTTGAGGCATTAAGGATTTCAAGAGAAGAACACATCATTGAGTAGTGAGATAGTGAGCCCAGATCTCCATTGTATATTAAAAACAACAAATCACTTTTCAAAACTTTTTAAATCACTTTTGCCAAAGCCTTGTCTAAATTTGCAATTTTTCTTTTAATCATCTCCTTTCTCCCCATTCTCTTTTTCAACTTAAAAGACACCAACTTCATTTTTTCTTACTTAACAAAAATACCGAAAAGTTTCTATCGCATTCCTCCTCGTGGATACGACCCGTTAGCCCAAAACTACACGGTAATTCTTAACTCTTTGATTTTGCAATTAATAACTCTAACCCGGCTATGTACAATATGAACCAACCATATATGCCGAGTTGGGATTTCTGACTCAATATGACCCATATCTCCAATCCTATAACCAAGATTTTTAAAATAATTTTAACTTTTCACACAGTCAATGGGAATCACCTACCCTGAGTCAAATTCTCAACCATCTTGTCCACAATTTTCACAATATTCATTCCCCAATTTTGATTCATATACTCCTTTTCCTGAACCACAAATTGAAGAAAAATCATCATTGAAAAGGAGTATGGAAGAGTCCCTACAACAAGTTCAAAATTTGCTCAGTTCACAATCCTTCCCACATCAAACTCCACATACCCCTTTTCTAGAACATCCAATTGAAGAAGAATTTGAGCTAGAAAAGCGTTTGGAAGTTTTGTGAAAGAATGCAAAACATGTTGGACTCATCATCTCAACCAAATTTTCAAGAGTCCTACTCATCTTTTCCAGTCTCACTAATTCAAAATGAACAACCATCAATACTAGACTTGAGTATGGAGACCTTGCGTAAGTCCGAGCACAATCTGATGGACTCACAATTTCACCACAATTTCTAAAATCAACTTCCATACTCACCTTTTCAAGAAGAACCAATTGCAAAGAGTATGAAAGACATGATTCTGAATCCAAATTCTGTTACACGGCCTATCAGTAGGTTAGACTCACTTATGAGCGAATTGATCAATGAGAGCGAGGAAAGTCTTTCTTGTCAACCTTTGACCAATCCTTATATCCCTAACTCTACTGATTGGACCCATGAATCATGTCATTTTGGGAATCCAGATTCAATTTTAGAACACACATTTGAACTTGACCACACTCCAAGTTATGAAAGTCGCCTGGACATTCTGGCAAATTATCCCTTTTTTGAAATTGAAATCGAACCTGAATGTGATCTTGAACCTCATGTTAGTAATTTCATATCACTTTTTGATTCAATAATGACCCCGGTATCTTTACAAGATTTTTTCTCTATTCCGGAGTCAACATTAAATCCTGTACCAGTACACCGTGAAATAGAATCACCACTCTCTCATGATCACACTTCATTGATGGGGAAAGTGTGTGAACATCAATTCTTTGGTTTGGACCCTATTTTTGAACCAATTTTGACTCTCATTATTGACTCTCGATTTGATCTGAGTCAAATTCCCGAGTCGGTATCGATTTTTACTCCTGTTCCATTTAAGTCCAAATCACTTATCTTCCAAAATCACACTTTATTGTTGGATAAGGATGTTGAAGAAAATGACTCAATAATTATTTTTGAAAATTGGAAATTAGATTGGGATAAACTTTTTAATAAGACCATTCAATCAATCATTCTTTTACTGGGTTATATTAGAGAGGTCATTGGTGGGTTTCTGCAAGATCTACGATATCTTAATTGGGTCGCAACGCTTGGCCCAGTCAGACCACCATCGGAGCCACCACCATGAGGTAATTTTCCATCCCTTCCCATTTGTTTCATGTATATACACATTCACGATGCATTGAGGACAATGCATGAGATAAGTGTGGGGGAGGGTTTTACTAACATAGTTAGTTTTATATTTTCTTTCTTTTACACATCTTTTTAATTAAAAAAAATTCTCTTTTTACAAAACTTTTTGAATTAAGAGAAATAGTTTTGATTTATTTTAAGAAAATTAAGATTATCTTAGGAATTAGGAAGGCCTAAAATTATGAAATTTTAAACCAAGTCAAAATAATAGATCTTATTTAAATTTTAGGATAAGAAAGTAAAATTGAAAAGATAATTTGATCTTGAATTTTTTGCCTTAGATTTATGCACTCCACACTTACACAATTTTTAGGATTGAAACAAAGACAGAAAATGTCATAAAAAAATATATAAAATAAATAAATTTATAATAATAAAAACCACTTATTGAAGTTGGGTAATTATGCCTCAGGAAGTATGATTATTCACACCTAAAATGGTGGATAAAAATAAAATAATTCCTTTTAGTTTTGTGGCCTCATTTACTCAAGTCCTTAAGTCCGAGGGATGTTTTTTCATCTGGTGCCCTAAGACCATCTGGTTTGGGAGTCACCGACTAAAGGCTCACTACCCGAGTAAATAAGAAAGCCTAAAAAAACTAAGGGAAGAAAAAGAAAAAATATAATATAATATAATAATATAAATAAATGGCATAAGAGTTAGAGTCGATGTCCCAAAAATCTTCACAGTCCACAAAGTGCATATTTTTCTAAGAATTTTATGAAAGATCAAAGAGTCAATTCAATTTTAAATTCTTATAGTTAATTTATAACAATATTTTTTTCATTTTGACTTAGTTTTAGAAAGAACAATTTCTGGTTAACCTCTGACCTTGGATCACTTATATTTTCACAAAAAAACTTCAACACTTTTCTCTATTTCAAAAATGCGTTTTAAAAATACTAACTTTTGATTTCTTTTTTTTTTGGATTTTGTGGGTTCCGCTGAAAACCCTCAGGAGACAAAACTCCTCCCCTAGGGGAAACCTAGAGCTTTAACGGCTTGTTACACATGCTCAGTGCAATCGCATCACCTGCGAAAGTGGTGTAATAATTTTCTTAGTTTTTTGTTTTACTCGGGACGAGCAAGAAGATAAGTGTGGGGGTGTGATTAGTCTCTAATTTTGCATATTTTTTATCACATTCGTATATTTATTTGGTATAAAATTCTGCTAATAAAGCTTTGCTTGCTTGATTCTAGGTCCATGGTGTGCAATGAAGATGAAGACCCTAAATCACCATTTAATTGGTGATTAAAGGCCTATTAGATAGCCATTGACCTAAGAGGCTGATTCTGTCAAAACCAGGGGCTGTAAACTAGAAACCGGGCACATGAGCTGACAGGGGACAGATGATTAGTCTCTAATTTTGCATAATTTGTATCACATCCTCACATTAATTTCATATTAAATTCTGCTAATAAAGCTTTGCTTGCTTGATTCTAGGTCCATGGTGTGCAATGAAGAAGAAGACCCTAAATCACAATTTAATTGGTGACTAAAAGCCTATTAAAGATAGCCATTGACATAGAGAGCTAATTCTGTAAAAATTAGGGGCTGCAAAGAAGAAACGGGCATAGGGCCTGACAGGGGACAGATGGGACCGCACGCGGCTCGAAGCGCCGCGCGCGCGGCCCCAGTAGGGCCGCGAAAATGCGGCCTGGGCCACGTTTCCGCGGCCGTAAGGCCGCGGCCCCGGCCGCGTTTTGGGCCAGGGCCTATCTGAAAATCACCTAGAGGGGGGGTGAATAGGTGATAATGCTAATCAATGGACAAATTAAAAATTAAGATGTAATAATCACCCAACAAGATTCACAAGATGAATGAAAGCAAGTAAATATAGCAATGATGATGATAAGCAAGTAATAAGTGCAAGTAAAGTAAAGTAAGAAGTGCAAGAATGTAAACCAAACGCAAACACAAGGATATGTTATCGAGGTTCGAGCACCCAGCTCTACTCCCCGCCTTTCCAGAAGGATTCTAGCTACTTCCACTATCACAAAGAAATCACAATTACACCGGAGTACCCAACTCCACAATCTCAATTACAAGCAATTTCTGAGTAGTCAAAAGACCACAAACTCTCTCTTTCAAATGTCTCTTCCCTCACAAAAGGTCCTTAGAGAACAATGAGTAGGAATGAAGCTCTTGTGTGTAAGGAGAAAAGAAAATGAAATCAGAGAATTCTTTTGAAAAACACTTCAGAAAATGAGAGAATTTCAGCACAAAAACCAAGATCTTTTGAAAGCCTTAAACTTGGAAACTTTTGGAATTTTTCTCTTGTAATTAATTGTTGTAAACAATCTCTCCCCAAACACCCCTATTTATAGGAGAGGGCTAGGGTTAAGGGATAAAACATAATTAGGATTAATCAGAGAGTATTAGGTTTGAAATATATCCCTTAAACTAATTTTAAACACAAAAGACAAAATATAAAATAGCCCAGAAAATAGCCGTTTACTGTTCAACGGCTAGTCCGGTCGACCGGTCGGTCGACCGCCTATTCAAAAATAGAGCCGTTACAGGCATACGGTCGACCGCCCGGTCGACCCAACAAACCCGAGAGCAAAGCTATTACAGTCAGGTCGACCGCTCGGTTGACCGGAAAACATGCACACTGATACGTGCATCTGCCAGAACCACGGTCGACTTATCCGGTCGACCGGACAAGACTGACACAGGCACGGTCGACTGGTGCGGTCGACCGGCTCAGGTCAAAAGTCATTTTTCAGACAAAATTTAGAGAAGATAAAAATTTTATCAGAAGATGTTTAAATAGTAATTAGTTTAAAACATAAGCATGGATATATAGGCAGAGGATTTGTATCAAACTATTTTTGTATAATTTATATGAAATAAACTTAGAAATAGGATGTGCGCAAAAACGTGTGTGTTAGAGCTTCAAACCTATTCACTATTCTTTAACAAAACTCTAAACCTATAAAGCTAAAAACAAATCTTGTTGAGCAATCTTCAAGTCTTGAGCCATGCTATGTCTTGCTAGAGCCCCTTCTTCTATGTTCCTTCCTTGATATGCAATATGTCTTCTTTGCTTCATGAAACCTAGAAGTTGTTGCAATAGCTAAGCAATGGCCTCCAAATATGGTACTAACCTGAAACTTATCTTAAACAAACTCATTAGTACCAAAATAGCACTAATTTGGTTTGTCATCATCAAAACTCAATAATGGAGAGTGTAACCTTTTGGACCAACAATCTCCCCCTTTTTGATGATGACAAAACAAATAGGCTACAAGATAAAAATATAGGGGAGGAGAAAACTCCCCCTCAAATTATGCTATATAAAGAAAACATTTAAACTTAAAACACAAGAATTCATTGAAAACATAAAAACATATATGCTCTTGATACCAATTTAAACCAATTGAAACAATAATGAAAATCACATGTTATTTTCTTGATACTAACAAAGCATAAGAATTCTTAAAACGCATGAAAACAAAACAAGACAACAAAAACATATATAAACTCATATAAACTCATATGGAACCAAAACCATATAAATTTATTTTTATCATGCACTAACTTATTCTCCCCCTTTTTGTTATACATCAAAAAGGGTTAGGAATCACATGTTTAATCAATAATACAAACATTAAGTTCTCCACAAATAAACAAAAATCTAGCAAAATCAAGAGGTTTAGTGAAAATATCGGCTAGTTGCAAATCCGTAGAAACATAATCAATATCTATATCTCCTTTCTCAAAATGATCTCTAAGAAAGTGATATCTAATCTCAATGTGCTTGGTCTTACTATGTTGATTTGCATTCTTAGTCATGTGTATAGTACTAGTATTATCACAAAATATTTTTATATGATCAAAATGCAAATCAAAATCAAGGAGAGTATGTTTCATCCAAAGGACTTGTGCACAACAAGCCCCCGCGGCAACATACTCCGCCTCGGCGGTTGAGAGTGCTACGGAATTTTGTTTCCTAGAGGACCATGAAACAAGACAATTACCAAGAAATTGACATGTCCCACTAGTACTCTTTCTATCTACTCTACAACCCGCATAGTCGGCATCCGAATAACTCGTCATTGAGAAATCTCCGGTTTTCGGATACCAAAGACCCATCCCAATAGTGCCCTTAATATAACGAATAATGCGTTTTACCGCAATAAGATGGGACTCTTTAGGACACGATTGAAATCTAGCACAAAGACACACACTAAACATGATATCCGGCCTACTTGCCGTTAAATATAAAAGACTTCCTATCATGCTTCTATATAATTTAATATCAACATTTTTACCTTGGTCATCTTTATCAAGCTTGGTTGTAGTTGCCATGGGAGTGTTGCAAGTCTTTGAGCCTTCAAGTCCAAACTTTTTTACGAGTTCCTTTGCGTACTTGGCTTGACTTATGAACGTCCCGTTTTGCAATTGCTTGATTTGGAGTCCAAGGAAGAAATTGAGCTCACCCATTGAAGACATTTCAAATTCAAGTTGCATGACCTTTTCAAAATCCTTGCATAAAAGCTCATTAGTAGAACCAAAAATTATATCATCTACATAAATTTGCACAATTAATATATCATTATCAACATGCTTAGTAAATAGAGTTGTGTCTACTTTGCCTTTAAACAAAATCATTTGAAATTAGAAAACTAGAAAGCCTTTCATACCAAGCTCTAGGAGCTTGTTTCAATCCATATAAAGCTTTATCAAGTTTAAAAACAAAATCAGGATGAACATGATCAACAAAATCGGGAGGTTGAGAAACATAAACTTCTTCATTAATAAAACCATTCAAAAATGCACTTTTCACATCCATTTGAAAAAGTTTAAAATTTTTGAAAGATGCAAAAGCTAGTGTCATCCGTATGGCTTCAAGCCGTGCTACGGGTGCAAAGGTCTCCTCAAAGTCAATTCCCTCAACTTGAGTGTAACCTTGGGCCACTAACCTAGCTTTATTCCTAATGACATTTCCGGACTCATCCATCTTGTTTCTAAAGATCCACTTAGTACCAATTATTGGTCTATCGTGGGGCTTAGGAACAAGGTGCCAAACTTGGTTGCGCTCAAATTGATTGAGTTCCTCTTGCACGGCAAGCAACCGATATGGGTCCGTCTCGGCTTCGAGAATGCCTTTGGGTTCAAAATGAGAAATGAAAGCAAAGTTACCATATAGGTCATGAAGTTTGGAGCGCGTTGTGACTCCTTTAGATGCATCACCCAAGATGAGCTCCTTAGGATGATTTGTAGCATATCTCCAAGCTTTAGGAAGCGGTTGAGAGCTTTCCTCTTATCCTCTTGAACTTCACCAATTGATTCTTGCTTTTCTTCTTGAGCGGGTGAGTCCTTCAAGGATAATCTCTCCATGTCTTCACCTAATGGTTCAATCTCTACAACATTCTCAACAACCACATTAGATTCTTCAAACTTAACATGCATGGTTTCTTCAATAGTAAGTGAAGATCTATTAAATACTCTATATGCTTTGCTAGTAGAAGAATATCCAACAAAGATAGCTTCATAAGCCTTAGCATCAAATTTACCCAAATTCTCCTTAGTATTTAAAACAAAACACTTGCATCAAAAACTTTAAAATATGCAACATTAGGTTTTCTATAATGATACATTTCAAAAGATGTTTTGGAAGAATTCTTACACACATAAATACGATTTGAATACAGCATGCGGTGTTTACGGCCTCGGCCCATAAATATTGAGGGAGGTCATATTCACTTATCATTGTCCTAGCCATCTCTTGAAGTGTTCTATTTTTCCTTTCCACTACTCCATTTTGTTGTGGAGTCCTAGGACAAGACATTGATTGTGATCCAATTTTGCATATTTTACCATATCATTCCCATGCATTTTTGCAAATAAATATGATTTTACTCATCTTCTCTATATTTTAGTAGGTCCACACTCAAATAGAGAAAGGGCCCAAAATCTCTTTAATTAGCAATAATTAAAGAGATTAATTCAAAAAGCCCAAAAGAGCCCAAATTTGAATCCAGAATTAAGAGAGATCTGCGCAACAACTCAAGATTCTAGAAGGCCACGTGGATAACAACCTCGTAACAAACTCGTACCAGAAAGTTGTTGGCCAACGGCACAAAACTGCCGCGCCTTGCCGCAATTCCACCGCAAATCTGGGGCCGTTGGGCGCCAGATTTTGCCAGCTGTCTCGTCTTCTGGATCATTCTCCTGAGGCCTATAAATACTTCACTTGGACCTGCGAGCAAAGACTGAACAGAGAAGAGAGGAGAAATTGTTAGTTGTTGTAATTTTTATAGGTTTTTATCTAGGTTTTAGTTCTTTAGTCCTTCTTCTTCTTCCCTAGAAATCATTGCAAGAGAGAGTTGTAAGAGAGAGAGAGCTTGTACATCAAGGAGTGACAACTTGAAGCAATGCAAGGATTTATCCATTCTCTTCATCTCTACTTGAGCTTGGTTCTAGTTTAATTGCTTTCTTTACTTTCTTGCAATTTACTTCATGCTTTGCTTTTCTTCATTAATGGCTTGTAGCTAATTTTTCTACCATGTACTAGCTAAACACTAGCCTTGCCATCTTCACTAACTCATGGGTGATTGCTTAAGTTCATCTTGCAAGTTGGATGGTCTTCTCTTCTCCGATGGGTTAAACCACCCTTCATCTACATGAGAAAGTAATTAGATCAACACGCAAGACAAACCTACGCCGATGAAATCAACATGAGGCACGCCTTCACTATCACGGAGTTTAGTAAGTGTTGGTAAGGTAGTAAGGTAAGCTAGTCATGGTTTGCTTCTTCAAGTTCACTTTCTTTTTAGTTGTTAGTCCAAATCCAATCTTCTTTGATTTCTTTCCACTTTTTCATCATGAACATATCCATCCATTCTTTCACTTCTTCTTCATTGTTTTATTCTTTATTCTTTTAAGCAAAGAAGAATTCTCGTTTTACATCTTCACTACGGACCGTAACGCTTCCATCGCTAGCTCTCCCTGAGAATCGACTCGGTATAGCTCTATGCTATAGCGGAGATAGGAAAGGGTACATCAATAATCATCTTTCATACATTTGTGGAGCACTCGAGGTTGTTTCTAAACCTTAACTCTCTTTCCATTGAAAACATATATTTGTGCTCTTTTACACTCCATAATACGACACCTTTCCCGTCTCAATCAGACATTTCATGCTTGATTCCCTTTTCATCACATTAAGTCATGAAGAGTTGGTTAACAAACTCACCACCTCTATCACTCTTTATTCTCAAAATCGAAAAGCCTTTTTCTTTTTCAACCCTTTTTCGAAAAATTTTGAAATGAGAAAAAGTTTGATCTTTATTTTGCAAGAAGAAAACCCAAGTGAAACGGGAAAAATCATCAACTAAAACAAATGCAAATCTACTACCATTTAAACTTTTAGTTTGTGTTGGTCCAAAAAGATCCATATGAATTAGTTCTAAGGGCCTAGTAGTCATGATATCCTTAATTGGTTTGAAGGAAGACTTGGTTTGTTTCCCAAGTTGGCACGCACCACAAATGCGGTCTTTCTCAAACTTCAAGCAAGGTATACCCTTTACTAAATCCTTAGAATTAATTCTAGCAAGATGGTCAAAAGATGCATGTCCTAATCTTCTATGCCAAAGCCAAGAATTTTCATCAAAAGCATTCAAGCATTTAGTAGAACAATCTAAATTAAGCATGTCAATAATATAAACATTATTATCACGAAAACCGGTAAGAATACAAACATCGGATTTAACATCAAAAATCTTGCAAGAAGAATCATCAAAAACAACTTTAAGTCCACGGTCACAAAGTTGACTAATGCTAAGCAAATTATATTTTAAACCATCTACTAAAACAACATTTTCTATAATAGGAGATGCACCAATTTGAATGTTACCTATACCGATGATAGTGCCTTTGGAGTCATCCCCGAAGGTGACGGAGCCACCTTCCTCGTACCTGATAGGGTTGTAAAGTTTTTGATATCCCACGTCATATGTCTTGAACAACCACTATCAAGGTACCACCGCTCCCTACGTCTTGAAGCCTTGGTGTGTACCTACATCAAATAATTTAGGACTTGATTTTGGTACCCACATTTCTTAGGTCCTAGAGGGTTAGTTTCATTAACCCAAACAAGATTATTTGATCTATTAACTTGGTCATAGCAAAATTTAGCTAAATGTCCATTCTTACCACAATATGTGCATCTATATACTCTACTATATTTGAAAGCATAATGAGTGTGTGATTTGTGAGCATGAGAGTTGTGAGCATGAAAAGATTTAGCATGTGTAGTGTGAGCATGTGAATTTTTAGCATGAGAGGTGTGCTTTTTGGAAAACTTTTCTTCAAGTTTCTTAGTGTTAAAAGCACAATCTTTCAAAACTTTTTCAAAATCAACCATTTTAGTTTTTAAAGAGAAAATTTCTTTTTCATTAACAATAGGAGATTTTCCCTTACAAGAAACCTTGTAGGCATTAAACTCATTTTGAATAGAAATAAGATTAGAAGAAATATCATCCTTTTCTTTAGAAACCATAGCAAGTTGATTTTTGAGAAAAGCAACTTCCTTTTGCAATTTTAAGCATTCAAGTTTCTTGTTATCATAAGTTTCGAAAAGTTCAACAAAAGCATGTACTAGAACTTCCTTACTTAATTCATCATCTTCATCATCAAGAGATTGAGAGGTTACCTTTGGAGTGTTTGCCATGAAACACATGTTTGCCGTATCCACCTCTTCTTCGGACTCGCTTTCCGAATCCCACGTTGCCTTGTATGCTTTCTTTTCCTCCGGCTTCTTTGGCTTGAAGGAGGAAGTCATCTTCTTCTTGAACTCCGGGCAATCCGCCATGATATGTCCGGGTTTGCGGCAATTGTAGCAAATGATCCTTCTCTCCTCTTTGCCTTCAAATTTCTCCGGAAGTTGAGCTTGTTCTTCCGGTACAACCTCTTGACGTTCCGCACAAGTAGAGTTAGCTCCTCATCTTCTTCTTCGTCTTCTTCATCGTCATCATTGGTGGATGAAGTCTTGAAGGCTATAGATTTCTTCTTTGAAGTAGTGGCCTCTTCTCTTGCCTTCTTCTCCATCTCATGGGTCTTTAGGTTCCCAATGAGACTAATGAGGTCCATCTCGTTCTTGTCGTTCAATTCTTTAAGGTGGTGGCCTTTATCTCCCATGAAGACGGAAGAGCCCGAATCACTTTCCGCACCTTTTGATCGTTGGAGATGTCATCACCTAAGGAAGAAAGACCATTAGTGATTTTAGTAAATCTTGTAATCATACTATCAATAGACTCATCATCAATCATTTTAAATGACTCATATTGGGACCTCAAGAGATCTATCTTAGCTCTCTTGACTTGTGAAGTCCCTTCGTGTGTGACCAATAAATGTTGCCAAATCTCATAGGCGGATTGGCAATGAATTACCCGTGTAAGGTCATCCTCATTCAAGGCGGTTAATAGGGAGTTTTGGGCCTTGGAGTTAGCCTCATATTCTCTAAAGTTGAAGTCGGTCCAAGTGCTCTCATCACTATCGGGTGCTACATAGGGTTTGGTCAAGGACTTAGCCACTAAGCTACCCAAAGATTGCAAAAATATAGTCATCCTAACCTTCCAAATAGGGAAATTAAGTCCATCAAATTTAGGAGGGGTTTTAATGTTATCGGCCATGTTTACTAGTGTATGAATGTATGAATGAAAATATTGATTAGCAAATTTTAAGAATCTCTCTATGGATGTTAAGCCAAAACCTAGAGTCCAAGCTCTGATACCAATTGAAAATCACCTAGAGGGGGGGTGAATAGGTGATAATGCTAATCAATGGACAAATTAAAAATTAAGATGTAATAATCACCCAACAAGATTCACAAGATGAATGAAAGCAAGTAAATATAGCAATGATGATGATAAGCAAGTAATAAGTGCAAGTAAAGTAAAGTAAGAAGTGCAAGAATGTAAACCAAACGCAAACACAAGGATATGTTATCGAGGTTCGAGCACCCAGCTCTACTCCCGCCTTCCCCAGAAGGATTCTAGCTACTTCCACTATCACAAAGAAATCACAATTACACCGGAGTACCCAACTCCACAATCTCAATTACAAGCAATTTCTGAGTAGTCAAAAGACCACAAACTCTATCTTTCAAATGTCTCATCCCTTACAAAAGGTCCTTAGAGAACAATGAGTAGGAATGAAGCTCTTGTGTGTAAGGAGAAAAGAAAATGAAATCAGAGAATTCTTTTGAAAAACACTTCAGAAAATGAGAGAATTTCAGCACAAAAATCAAGATCTTTTGAAAGCCTTAAACTTGGAAACTTTTGGAATTTTTCTCTTGTAATTAATTGTTGTAAACAATCTCTCCCCAAACACCCCTATTTATAGGAGAGGGTTAGGGTTAAGGGATAAAACATAATTAGGATTAATCAGAGAGTATTAGGTTTGAAATATATCCCTTAAACTAATTTTAAACACAAAAAGACAAAATATAAAACAGCCCAGAAAATAGCCGTTTACTGTTCAACGGCTAGTCCGGTCGACCGGTCGGTCGACCTCCTATTCAAAAATAGAGCCGTTACAGGCATACGGTCGACCGCCCGGTCGACCCAACAAACCCGAGAGCAAAGCTATTACAGTCAGGTCGACCGCTCGGTTGACCGGAAAACATGCACACTGATACGTGCATCTGCCAGAACCACGGTCGACTTATCCGGTCGACCGGACAAGACTGACACAGGCACGGTCGACTGGTGCGGTCGACCGGCTCAGGTCAAAAGTCATTTTTCAGACAAAATTTAGAGAAGATAAAAATTTTATCAGAAGATGTTTTAAATAGTAATTAGTTTAAAACATAAGCATGGATATATAGGCAGAGGATTTGTATCAAACTATTTTTTGTATAATTTATATGAAATAAACTTAGAAATAGGATGTGCGCAAAAACGTGTGTGTTAGAGCTTCAAACCTATTCACTATTCTTTAACAAAACTCTAAACCTATAAAGCTAAAAACAAATCTTGTTGAGCAATCTTCAAGTCTTGAGCCATGCTATGCCTTGCTAGAGCCCCTTCTTCTATGTTCCTTCTTTGATATGCAATTTGCCTTCTTTGCTTCATGAAACCTAGAAGTTGTTGCAATAGCTAAGCAATGCCTCCAAATATGGTACTAACCTGAAACTTATCTTAAACAAACTCATTAGTACCAAAATAGCACTAATTTGGTTTGTCATCATCAAAACTCAATAAATGGAGAGTGTAACCTTTTGGGCCAACACTATCCCCTGGCCCCCCTCTTCCCTGGTGGCTATAAATACCCCCTTGGGGTTTCAGAGCAAAGATATACAGAGTTAGGAGTAGTTTTCGTTCCATGTTGTAATTTAGGGTAGTTTAGTTTAGGTTAGTTCTTCTTCCTCCATTGTATTTTCCATTTTGTAGATCTTGTAATAGGGAGAGAGAGTGGTACATGCTTGGAATGCAAGAGTGCTTGTAATAGAAGGTGACAATCTATGAAAGGTGCTCTCTTTACCTTTATGTTTTCTTCTCTCTAATCTCTTTTACATATATAGCTAACTTTTCTCTCATGGCAGCTAACTACTAACTACCAACTAGTCTAACTTCTTATTTGATAATCCACATGAATCTAATAGCCTCGTTTGGCCTTGCTCTTGCAAGAGCCATTGATGGCTCATGATGATGGATCTAACTCTAACTTCCTAACCGCTAACAAGCTAACATTACTTTACTCCATGCTTACTTATAGTTTTGATGGTTTAAGTGTAGCTTGCACTTGTTGTTGAGTTGGGTTGTGATGAGTTACATATGGGTCATGCTTTGAATTGCTCTTGAACCAAGGATTAGTGATGGCCAATGATACATGTGAGGCAACTATCACTAAGAGGTTAGCGTGTTGGTGGAGTCATTAGTAGTTAATAGCCATGGGTTTTCTTTCTTTTTCACTTTATTTTAAAAATACAACAAAAATCACAAATACATTCTTTTCAATGTTTCCCACTTCTTCGTATTTCACCGTACCTCTCTTTTCATTCTTTACTTTCTTTTCTTTTGATTCTTTAAAACTTTGAAGAACTTTTAACATACACGTGAATCAACCGGTAAAGCTTCTATCGCCTCCCGTCCTTGTGGATTCGACTCATTTAGCCTCTATGCTATAACGGAAGTATAAGGAAGCTAAAGCACACACACTTTAAATCTTGATTTCAAGACATACACTTTTATGCGCGATTTTTCCCTCGATCAACAGACAAGACAGGGCACAGCTGGAAGCGCCACGCACGCGGCCCTAGTATGGCCGCGGCCGCATTTTGGGCTAGAGGTTATCCCCTGGCCCCCCTCTTCCCTAGTGCCTATAAAAACCCCCCTGGGTGCTTCAGTTGGGAGATATGCAGAGTTTTAGGATAGTTCTCATTTCCATTTTATAGTTTAGGGTAGTGTAATGTAGTTTTTCTTCTTCTTCCTCCTTTGTATTTTCCATTTTGTAGATCTTGTAATAGAGAGAGAGTGGTTCATGCTTGGAATGCAAGAGTGCTAGTAATAGAAGGTAACAATTTATGAAAGGTGCTATCTTTACCTCTCTATGTTTTCTTCTTTCTAACTCTTTTTACATGTGTAACTAACTTTTCTCTCATGGCAACTAACTACTAACTACCAACTAGTCTAACTTCTTAGTTGATAATCCACATGAATCTAATAGCCTCGATTTGGCCTTGCTCTTGCAAGAGCCATTGATGGCTCATGATGATGGATCTAACACTCTAACTTCCTGACCACTAACAAGCTAACATTACTTTATTTTATGCTTGCTCTTATCGGGTTTTGATGATTTAAGTGTAGATTGTACTTATTTGTTGAGTTGGGTTGTGATGAGTTACATATGGGCCATACTTTGTAAAGCTCTTGAACCAAGGACTAGTGATGGCCAATGGTACATGTGAGGCAACTATCACTAAGAGGTTAGCGTGTTGGTGGAGTCATTAGTAGTTAGTAGCCATGAGTTTTCTTTCTCTTCCACTTGTTTTAGAAATATACCACAAAAATCACAAATATATTCTTTTCTATGTTTCCCACTTCTTTGTGTTTCCTCGTACTCTTCTTTCATTCTTTATTTTCTTTCTTTTCATTCTTTAAAACTTTGAATAATCTTTAACACATACGTGAGTCAACCGGTGAAGCTTCTATCGCCTCCCGTCCTTGTGGATTCGACTCGTTTTAGCCTCTATGTTATAACGGAAGTATCGAGGAAGCCAAAGCACACACACTTTAAATCTTAACTTCAAAACATACACTTTTTGTGCACGGTTTCCCCCGATCATCCAACCGACAAGGGACCGAAGCGACAGCGTGTAGCAGGCGGCGCTGCGTGCGCTGCCCTGGTACAGCCACGGAAACACAGCTATGGCCGCGTTTCCCTGGCAGTACTGGCACGGCCAGTGCCCCGGGCCAGGGGTTTCCCTGCTGGCCCCCTTTCCCTGGTGCCTATAAATACCCCCTTGGGGGTTCTTTAGAGGGATATCCAGAATTTAGAATGTTGTTGTTACTTTGTTCCTAGAAGTTGTAGTTATTTTATATTTTCTTCTTCCTCTAGTTTAGTTTAGCCATTAGAGTGTGAGAGAGAGAGAGAGAGTGAATAAGTTGTATTTGAAGGTGACAAGCTTATACAAATAATACTTCTCTTTCTTCTTTTCATTTACTTGGTGTTTTCTATTTACTAACTCATTCATTTCATGGCTAACTAACTACTAACCCACTAATCTCTAGAAACTTAATTGATAACCCAAATGAGTCAATAGTATCAAACAAGTCTTGTGCAAACGAGAGATTTGACATCTTAAGATAAGGATTCTAACTCTAACTTACTTACAAGTATTCCCTTTCTTATATTTCATGCTTAACGGGTTTTTGATGATCTATAGATTGTAAACTTTACTTGTCTTTTTAAGTTAGAGGTATTCCTATTAATCTTTACTGATACCATTTGTGCACTTGTTTCTTCTCTTATTCTCGCCTTCAATTGGAATGTTTAAGTTTTTGCCGTGTAAAGCTAAGTTAAAGGAAAAACTTTCATTCGATTTCCAACGTGAATAGTTCCTATGCATAAGGGTTATACTTGCCTATGATCCATTGTGAGGCTACATCTTCAAGAAGTTAGAGATTAATGGGAGCACTTAGTAGAAAGTTAGCCATGCGTTTTTACCATTAAGATAATCTACTTTTACAAACAACAAATCAATCCAAACAATTTTTGGAACAACACTTGTTTTCATTTCAATTCTTATTTGAAACAAAGAATTCTTTCTTTACTTTGAACAATGAAGCCACATCAAAGCTTCCATCGCTCTCCCTCCTTGTGGATATGACCCGTATAGCCACTATACTACTATGAAATAATCATAAAAGCAGTAACATCAACCCACATTTTTTTACTTATATTTGTGTATGCTTTTTGGCGATCAAATTTTGGCGCCGTTACCAGGGAGGGAACGACTTTATTGTTCAATACTAAAGATTTTCTTTATTTGTGTGTAGGAGAAGTACTAAGGAGCTAGCTATTATGGGAAGCAAGAGTGGTGGCCAAAGACATTGCACGAGGAATTCATTTGCCCTCGAAAAATTCGTGTTAAAGTGAATTTCTCTGATTGAAGTGCTAACAAAAGCTTTTTGTAGGGTTGCTGAAAATCGTTCAAAAATTGCTTTCTCAAAATTTTTAGTTCATTTGTATGCTTCACCTTTATTGTAATAATTCAACAGAAATCCATTTGTTGGTAAATTAAAAATCGAATTAGACTCTTGCATTTAAGGCACGTGTCTATTCTAATTCATTTCAATTTTTGTTGAAGAGTGCTGGAGAAAAGGTACGTGTGCATTCATATAGAATAGGATCAATATTTTGAAGTGTTTATCGCTTTGAGTGTTATCTTGTTGTGAATATACTGTACACTTACACAATTGACATTAAGGGCAAAACCTAAATAAACAAGATAAGGTGGGGGTTTCATCACCCTTCCTTAGCCCAAAAACCATCTCCAAGTGCACTCACACAACCCAAGCCTTAACTAAAAATTGATAGACATTGGCTCTAGGGACATCTCGAACTCACTAAGAGATTAACTGAGGGTGAGATTGCAAGAACTATACTCCTGCAAAAATCGGTGACTAAGGAAAGAGGATGAGAGGTAAAGCCTCGACGCTCCGTGGTTTGGCGTAATTAAGGCCCGTAGCTCACGCCCGGATACCTCCCACAGAGTTTTGCCCTTTCCTGACTGATTAGCTTGTAAACGAGTTCCTGCAACGACCTCCCCTGGAGAATTGACCAGTTAGGAGTTATCTAGGTCCAGGTACCTTAGACTAAGGCTTGGTGGTTGTTTCTCTTTCTTTTTGTCTGCTTTTATTCTTTTCGATTGTTTGTTGTCTATATGTTGTTTGTGGTGCTCTGCATGCAAGAGTGGGTGAGAGATCTTGTAACTTTCAGATTAACCAGAAACACTTCTCTACCCTTGCATCCAGAACCGGTGATGGCATCGCTACAGGACAGGTTTTACTCGATCAGAACCTCACTGCCATCTTGTATAAAACTTCCTGAGGCAAATGGAAATAACTTTGAATTAAAGCCTCAATTCATCAACACTCTTCCAAAATTTCATGGTTTAGAATCAAAGGATGCATACTTCTTTGTTCGGGAATTTGAAGAGTATGCCTCATGATGCGCATTCTCTAGCTAAGAGATGATGTCATTAGGTTACGTTTCATTCCCTTTTCCCTAAAGGACCTAGCTAAGAAATTGTTGTACAGTATGGCTGTAGATTCAGTTACAACGTGGGATGATTTCGTCAAGGTCTTCTTGAAGAAATTCTACTCAATTCACAAGACTGCCCTCATCAGAAAGAATATCATGCAGCTTAGGCAAGAACAGAGCAAACAATTCTGGAGATACTTTGAACGATTCAAAGATTTCCTACCTCAGCGCCCTCATCACTGTGTAGAGAAATGGGTCAGTGCCAGATTCTCTATGATGGTTTGGATTATCAAACGAAAACCCTATTAGAAACCATGTGTCAGGGGAGTTCTTGCAAAAGAATGAAAATCAGGGTTGGGATTTGTTGGAGGATTTAGCTGAGAAAACCCTGCAATGGGAGCCAACCATAGAGAAACCAAGGAATTCATAGTCTATAACTTCAAAAGGAGGCTCCTATCCTTAGAATCATCTATAGATGCTGAAGCTAAGATCGCAATCCTGATGAGGAGAATAGAGGCTCTAGAAATAAAAGAGCCAGCCAATGTCAACCAAATTAACCCACCACCAATTCACAATTCGGGTTGTTCATACTGTCAGGCACCGAATCATATTTTTGAAGAGTGTCCTCTATTTCAGACTCACCAAGTGCCACCAGAACATATGAATGCGTCCTACTCACGGCCGCCACACAATCCTTACTGGCAAACGTACAATCCCAGTTGGAGAAACCACCCAAATTTCTCTTGGGCCCAGAATAATTCTTCTAGGCCAAATTCCCCAATAATCTCCACCATCCCAATCATCAAACAAATTTTCCCAGTCAAGCTCCATCTTCCTCCTACCAAAGTTCACCAATGGAAAAGAAATTCAGTAAATTGAAAGAGAGTATGGAAGCTTTTATGAAGTCCCAACCCGCTTTCATGCAAAATCAAGGACAAACATTGAGCAACCATTCACAGGCTATATCGAGATGGAAATGCAGATGAGTCAATTAGCTAACTCTATAAGTGAAAGATCAAAGTGTACTTTACCTAGTCAGCCGTTTGTTCAACCCTAAGAACTCCAATCAAGCATATGAAATTTAGGATCCTCAGATCAACCAGTGCAATATTGTTCATACTCTTCAATCAGCAAAGAAGGTGGACAATCAGGTATACCAGCAGAAAAATCCCCTCACATTGATCTTGCTGCTGCTTTCACATCTGCCGGCACTCCCAATATGCTCCACAAATATCTGATAAAGACACGACTACTGAACAAGTTCATAAGCCTGTAGCACCCTTTTCCAATAGGCTTAGGAACAATAATAAGAACATGCACATGGAAAAAATACTTGAGATGTTTAATCAGGACAAACTGAATGTGCCTCTTCTTGATGCTATCCAACAAGTCCCAGCCTATGGCAAATTTCTAAAGGATATGTGTACGAAGAAGAGAAAGACGAATGTGCCCAAGAAAGTGTTCTTGGCAACAAACATAAGCGAAATTCTATCTGGTCCTATTCGGTGAAATACAAAGATCCTGGATGTCCTACAATTTCTTGCACCATTGGACAAACAAAAATTAGCAGAGTACTCCTTGACCTGGGAGCAAGTATCAACTTGCTACCTCTCTCGGTATACCAGCAACTTGGGTTGGGCGAGCTGAGTCCAACTCGAGTTACCATTCAGTTAGCAGACCGATCTGTGAAATTCTCCAAGGGGGAAATCACAGATGTCCTTATCTGGGTCGGGGATTTCATCTACCCCGTTGACTTCATTGTTCTTGAGACCCAACTTGTGTCAAATCCGCGGTCTCAAACACTAGTCATCATTAGGGTACCCATTCCTTGCTACAGCCAATGCCATAATCCACTGTAGGAATGGGTCCATGTGATTGACCTTTAGAGACATGACGAAGGAAGTCAATGTCTTCAATCTTGGAAGACAACCCAGGGATATAAATGATCAAAAATTTGAGGTTAATTCCATTGAAAGTTTGACCAGTGAGCAAGAAGAAAGCATAGAGATGGAAACAAAGAGTGTGTTTGATCTGGAGTCTGAGGATTTCAATCTGGATCATATCATAGACTCAGCAATAGACTAGGTGATCGGGACAGAACCAGCACTTTAAAATGTGTGTTTTATGAAATCAATGAATAGCTTGTATGTACTAATGTTCCCTCGATACTTCCGTTTTAGCATTGGCTCAACGGGTCGAATCCATAGGGACGGGAGGCGATAGAAGCATTAACAGTCCGTTCACGTGTTATGTTAAAAGTCTTCTTGTTTAAGAATTAGAAAAAGAAAATAAAAGAAAAGAAATCAGAAAGTGATAGGTGAAGAAGGAAATAGAAAAATGATAAAAGCAAATGAAATGAGAAGAGGTTTTGGAAAATAGTTTTTAAACAAAGTAACAAGAAGGAAAAGAACTATAAAAGAAAACTCATGGCTACTACCTACTAATTGCTCCATTAACCATGCTAACCTCTTAGTGATAGTTGCCTCACATGGATCCTTGGCCATCACGAATCCGTGGCTTCAAAAGACGATATAGAGCATGGCATATAAAATTGTTCTTCACATTCAAACTTGCATCAAGAGCAAGCTAATACAAAACCATTAGAAGCAAGCGTGAAATAAGAGAGTTATCTTGGTTAGCAAGTTAGCAAGTTAGATATTAGAACCCATCATCATGAGCCATCAATGGCTCTTGCAAGAGTAAGGCCTTGTAGAGGCTACTAGATTCATGTGGATTATCAAGTAAGCGGTTAGATGGTTAGTGATTAGTAGTTATATTGCCATGAGAAGAAAAATTAGCAAAGTATCATGTAGAAGATGGAGAAGATTACAATGGAGAAGAAAGGAGACACCTTTACATAGACTATCACCATCTATTACATCAATCTCTCTCTTTCTCTCTCTAAATCTCTCAGCCCTAATACATGAATCTAACAGAAAATAAAAATATAGCAGAAAGAAGAACACCTACACTACACTATACTAAAAGATGAAAGCCTAGCCTAATTCTAAATCTGCTTGCATTTCAGGCCTCTGCAGGGGTTTTTTATATGCAAAAGAGGGTTTTAGAAGACGAGACGAGCCCACGCGTCAAAGATCGACGCGTGGGCCCACCAAATTGCTACGGAAACACAGCTATTGCCGCGTTTTCGTGGCAAACTAGGGAATTAAGTCCCTGGTTTTGGTGAGCGAGTTCCCGTCGCTTCTAGTACCTTCTGGTATACTTAGATTCTGGTATTTTCGCTCAGATATTCGTTTGACGTGCGCAAGCGTCTAGGTTCAATGCATCTTCTAGAAGCTCCCTTACTTGACCTCCAAGAAATCCGAATTTAATTACTCGAAAATAGGTTTAATTAAGCTCTTATTACCCTTTTGCCCTCCTTGTCTTGATTATCTGCAAGAGAGACCAAAACACGGTTTAGACCGACATTTTATTCATAAATAAGTAGAAAAATGTGATATAATAATGCAGAACTGTAGACTATCACACCCCCACACTTATCTTTTGCTCGTCCCGAGCAAAACACGAAAAAAATCTATACAACAAATGTTATTACACCACTTTCGCAGGTGACGTGATTGCACTGAGCGTGTGCAACAAGCTGTTAAACCTCTAGGTTTCTCCTAGAGGAGGAATTTTGTCTCTTGAGGGTTTTCAGCGGATTGCACCCACAAAATCCATAAAGAAAGAAGACAAATGTTAGTATTTTGAAAACACATTTTTAAAGAGAGACAAGTTTTTGAAATATTTTTACAAAATATAAGTGATCTAAGATCATAAGTCCACCAAAAATTATTCTCCTTAACTTAGACATATGCAAGATCTTGTCTTCAATTAAGGTAAGAATTTAAAATTAGATTGAATATTTTATCCTTCATAAAACCTAGATAATCTGCACTTTATGATAATGAAAATTTCTGGGATTTCAACTCCAACGCCTTAAGGTGGTAATAAAGAACAAATAATCCCTCTTAGTTTTGTGGCCTTGTTTACTCGAGTCCTTAAACCCGAGGGATGTTTCTCATCTGGTACCCTAAAAACCGTCCGGTCTGGGAGTCATCGGTTAAAGGCTCACTAGCCGGGTGATTAGAAAGCCTAAGAAAACTAAGGGAAGAAAATATATATATATATATATATATAAATAAATGGTTGGATGGTGAATAATCATGCTTCTTGAGACATAATTATTCAGCTTAATAAGTGATTTTTTATTCATTTATACCATATATTTTTTTTCTTTTTTTCTTTTTATTTTTTATTTTTTTTTTGCTTTTTGGCATTCTAGGTCTTTGTTTCCATCCCAAAAATGTGTAAGTATGAAGTACATACTATCTAAGGCAAAAAATTAAAGATAAAATTATCCTCCAATTATCTTACTTAGCTTTAGTCTTAAACAAGTTCCATTATTTTGACTAGGTTAAGATGACATAATTAAGATTTCCTTAATTTCTAAGATCATCTTTAATTTTCTTAAAAATAGATCAAAACTTTCTCTCTTGTTTCAAAAGTTTTTAAAAGCGAAGAAAAATCCTATTCAAAGGAAAATTCTAAGAATATCCTAAAAGAAGTGTAAAAGAAAGAAAATCTAAAAACTCTATGTTAGTAAACCCTTCCCCACACTTATCTCATCCATTGTCATCAATGCATCGTGATGTATGTATGCATGAAACAAATAGAGAAGGAAGGAAAAATCACCTCAAGGTGGTGGTTCTAGTGGTGGTCTGGTTGGTCCACGAAATGTGACCCAATCCAATTTGCATGGAGTCCGGAGGAACCCACCAGAGACCTCTATAATCCAACCCACTGTTATGATATATATATATATATATATATATATATATATATATATATATATATATATATATATGAATGAGTTTTTTAAAGAATTTTACCCCATCTAATTTTCAAAATTTTAAAATAATTTCAGAGTCAATTTATCAACACTTTTGTCCCCAAATGGAGTATGAAAAGATGGAATGATTGATTTGGACTCAGGAAGTACAGGAACTAATACTGACTTAGAAATTTGTCTAAAGTCAAGTAAAGGTTCAGGAGTAAAAATTGGTTCAGGAAGTGGGTCTAAATTAAGAAGTTGAAATTCAAGTCCACATTCATTTCCCACAATGGAATGTGACTTTCGAAGATAGGTGATTCAAGTTCAAGAATAACAGGTATGGGAACTAAAACTGACTCTAAAATGTTGCTCAAGTTGGGTAACAAAATAGGAGTCAATATTGATTCAGGAATTTGAATTGGATCACAAATTTGAGAATCTAGGTCACATTCCTCATTAAGTTCAATTCATAAAAATGAGAACTTGCCAATTTGTCAATGAGACTTTTATAATTATGAAATTGGTCAAGTTCAATTTATTGATCATAAAAGATTGGCGGTTCAATTTCACGATGGATTGGCACAGCATCAAATGTTGACTCGGAAAAAAATCCTGAAATCAAGTAAAAACACCTCAGTCATTATGGAATCAGGCAGTGAAATTGAATTACTAAGTTGAGGTTCAGGATCATATTCACGCTCAAGTTCAATCTCAGGAAAATGATAACTTGCCAAAATGTCAATGGGATTTTCAACATTTGGTTTGATTAAGTTCAGATAGGTGTGCTGAAATTGAATCTTGGTTTCCAAATGACAAGAGTCCTGGGTCAGATCAATAGAGTTAGGGATATCTGAATTGGTCAAAGGTTGATAAGATAGAGTTTTCTCATTCCTATAAATGCTAACCAATTGACTCAATTGTGTTTCCAACCTATTGATAGACTGGGCAGAAGATTTTTTAAATTGTAACGCGGACTCCTGCAAGATTTCTATACTCTTTTCTAGATGTGATTTTCTTCAAGTGGATGTTCTAGAAAGAGAGTGTAGGAATTTTGGTTTGAAAAAATTGTGAAGATTGTGAGTCCAACAAGTTTTGAGATTATCGCTCGGACTCACACAAGAGTTCCTCAGTCAATCCCAAGATGGATGTTTGATTATTTGAAGAGGTGGGACTGAGTAAGACTCTTGAAAATATTGTGGAATTGGGGAGGCCATCATTTTCTGAAGTTGTCGCTCGGCCTCTTGTAGGTTGGCATCTATACACTTTTCTAACTCGGATTTTTCTTCACATGATGGTTCTAGAAAAGAAGTATAGGAAGCAAAATTGGGAAATGAATGTTGTGAAAATTGTGAAAATTATGGACAAGGTGGTTGAAAATTTGACTCGGGGGAGGTGAATCCCCATTGACTCTGTAAAGAGGGAAAATTATTTTAGAAATTATGGTTATAAGATTGGGGGTATGGGTTGTATTGATTCGGATAAGGCCAACCCGGTGTATTTGGTTGGTTCATATTATAAAAAGGTGGGTTGAAATTATCCGAATCAAATGAGGTCGGCGTGTAAAATATGGATTCATATTAGGATTGAAAGAATTATTGTTACTGAATTCCATTTCACAAACAATCACAAACAAAAAAGAAAAAGCAAATAACAAACAAAAAGAAAGAAAAATCAAAACCAAGCCTATACTAGGGTTGACCTAGACCTAAACGACTCCTAATTGGTCGATTACCCGGGGGAGGTTGTTGCTTGAATCTGACCACAAGCTAATCGGCTAGGTAAGGGCAAAATACGGTGGGAGGTAACCGTACGTAAGCAACGAGCTTTAATTACACCAAACCACGGTATCTTCGACACCTAACCTCTTAATCCCAACCTTAGACACGGATTTCACAAGAGTAAGATTCGAAATAAGTTTCACCCTCGGTCAATCTCTTAATGAGTCCGAGATGTCCCTAGGGGCCAAAGTCTATCAATTTTATTAGGGATTGGATTATGTGAGTGGGGAGGTGATTTTCGTGCTAAGGAAGATGAAATCCCCACCTTATCTTGTATGATTTTTGCCCTTAAGTGCAATTCGTGCAAGTGTGCAATATAGACAAGAATATAACACAAAGCGATAAATCACCCACGTTTTTATCCTATGCTATATGCAATGCCATATGTACACCTCAATTAAGATCACAACAACAGAATAAAATATAGTATATTAGAATTGAATTGACACGTGCCTAAATGCAAATGTCTAAACCGTTTTTAAAAGCGTCCATATACCATATTTTAGTTCTTTAATTATTGCAGTGTGTAGGCAATTAAAGCAGGAAAGTAATAGTACAAATCAACTAGCTATTACAATGAACACAACCCAGCACAACAAGATACACAATTATTACAAAATAGTCGCGTTTTTGCGGCAAAAATCGCGTTTGTGCGGCTTTCATTAGAAGCTGGATCCCTGCTTTTCTAGAGCAGGGAGATGCAAAGGTAGTATTTGTTCTGTAATGTTAAGCTCTTGTAAAGATTATCCTGCACACCAAAACAGAGAAGAAAATGTTAACAAAACTGTGAAATTAAAATCATTCCCGTCCCCGACAACGACGCTAAAAATTTGATCGGGGTGGAACCAGTACTTTAAAATGTATGTTTTATGAAATCAATGAAAAGCTTGTATGTGCTAATGTTCCATCGATACTTCCGTTATAGCATTGGCTTAACGGGTTGAATTCAACGGACGGGAGATGATAGAAGCATTAACAGTCTGTTCACGTGTTATGTTAACAAGTCTTCTTTATTAAAGAATTAGAAAAAAATAAAAGAAAAGAAATTAGAAAGTGATAGGTAAGAAGGAAATAGAAAAATGATAAAAGCAAATGAAATGAGAAGAGGTTTTCGAAAATAGTTTTTAAAACAAAGTAACAAGAAGAAAAGAACTATAAAAGAAAACTCATGACTACTAACTACTAATTGCTCCACTAACCATGCTAACCTCTTAGTGATAGTTGCCTCATATGGATCCTTGGCCATCACTAATCCTTGGCTACAAGAGACGATACAGAGTATGGCACATAAGATTGTTCTTCACATTCAAACTTGCATCAAGAGAAAGCTAATACAAACATTAGATCATCAAAACTATTAGAAGCAAGCATGAAATAAGAGAGTTAGCTTTGTTAGCAAGTTAGATATTAGAACCCATCATCATGAGCCATCAATGGCTCTTGCATGAGAAAGGCCTTGTAGAGGCTACTAGATTCATGTAGATTATCAAGTAAGTGTTAGATGGTTAGTGGTTAGTAATTAGATTACCATGAGAAGAAAAATTAGTAAAGCATCATGTAGAAGATGGAGAAGATTACAATGGAGAAGAAAGGAGACACATTTACATAGAGTGTTGATCGGGGGAAAACCGCACACAAAAAGTGTATGTTTGAAATTGATATTTAAAGTGTGTGTGCTTTGGCTTCCTCGATACATCCGTTATAGCATAGAGGCTAAAACGAGTCGAATCCACAAGGACGGGAGGCGATAGAAGTTTACACGGTATGTTCACGTGCATGTTAACGGTTCTTCAAAGTTTTAAAGAATGAAAAAAAAAGAAACAAAGAATGAAAAAGAGAAGTACGGTGAAACACAAAGAAGTGGGAAACATAGAAAAGAATGATTTTTGTAGTTTTATTTTTATATCTAAAATAAAGTGAAAAAGAAAGAAGACTCATGGCTACTAACTACTAATGACTCCACCAACATGCTAACCTCTTAGTAATAGTTGCCTCACATGTATCATTGGCCATCACTAGTCCTTGGTTCAAGAGCGATTCAAAGGATGACCCATATGTAACTCATCAAACCCAACTCAACAAACAAGTACAAGCTACACTTAAATCATCAAAACCCGATAAGAG
Organism: Agave tequilana; assembly: GCA_038442645.1. NCBI lineage: Eukaryota > Viridiplantae > Streptophyta > Magnoliopsida > Asparagales > Asparagaceae > Agave > Agave tequilana. Next base: position 58,729 of record JAVJIF010020710.1, read on the forward strand.
CAAGCATGAAATAATGTAATGTTAGCTTATTAGAAAGTTAGGAAGTTAGAATGTTAGATCCATCATCATGAGCCATCAATGGCTCTTGCAAGAGCAAGGCAAATCGAGGCTATTAGATTCATGTGGATTATCAAATAAGAAGTTAGAATAGTTGGTGGTTAGTTGCTATGAGAGAAAAATTAGCTACACATGTAAAAGAGATTAGAGAGAAGAAAACATAGAGAGGTAAAGAGAGCACCTTTCATAGATTGTCACCTTCTATTACAAGCACTCTTGCATTCCAAGCATGTACCACTCTCTCCCCTAATACAAGATCTACAAAATAGAAAATACAATG